>NNCF01138027.1:218552-267424 GCA_002313205.1 Laupala kohalensis
AGTTTCAAATTATTATCAAATTAACGATCATATTGATTATGCAAGATAAAACGAGAATAAAAGAAAATTTAAGAAAACAGAGAAATCAGTCAAATAAGGTCCCATGAGGTATCATTACAGTTAAATTGGTAGCATAATATACCAACTTTTAGTATGATTTGTTTAGTGGTATTTTCATTTGATAATGTTGTGAACTAAATATATGCGTGGATACCTAATTTTGTACTTCTATTGAAGTTCATTAAAAATCAATAAAGGTATGTACTTTATTTAAATCAAGATAAGACATACGTAGGTAGGTTGTGTACTTTTACTAAAAACGCCAAAATGGTAGAAATGAGTATTTGAATCGTGTCTTCAAATCAGATAGAAAAAAGTCACAAAACACACCAACAGAAGAATATATTTAGAAAGTACATGTTGTTCTCGTAACTAAGCATTTTAGAAAACAAAAACTGGAATATCGACAATATTCGTTTTAATTTTTGAACGGCACTAACATTTAACGATAATAAGATGTTTTATAACCTATTTGTGCCTGTAAAAGAATTTCTCCTTCTGATTTAAAATCATTCCGTAGGGCCTTTGATTCCTCATGGTGTTGAGAGGGTGAGGATTACCGCAGCTGAAAAACATATTTTTATCATGCCATATGATAAAAATATCAGCTTTCGTGGAGAAGTAGAATAAATTTAACTAGCGGGACCTCTTTTTTTATTTATTCTTTTATTTTAAATCTGGAAATCTATTTATTTAATGATGATCAATACACTATCTCAATAGCTCAAAATAGAAAAAAAATTGAAAAAGAATTTGTATAACATTTGAATTTCAAAATTACAATTAAGTACTTTAATAAATTTTTAATATAATCTGGTATCGGTTAATATACTACAGAAGAAACACAGTTCCGTATCTGTATGAACTAGTGACGTGTGTACGACTTTGGCCTTCTTCGTGCCTTAATTAGCAGATACAAGTATTAGCAAATAACTACTGAGCTTTATTTTTCTTCACAATGAAGAATTATACTGATTAAGAATCTGATGGAAACTAAGAACTGGTCTCGAGTACATCCAGTCTCCCAACCTGGATTTCTCTCATATATATATTCTTCGCTGACTATTGTGTCTTCTCAAGAAATGTTTCTATCTTTTCTATATATTTTTTTGTTCTTTAAATATCACATTACCTAATTGCGTTCCTATTCTGCGTAACCGAATGGACCACACAAAGGAATAATCTTACTTTAGAGCATTGAATGTAGTAACGACGATTACCAGCTGTTTCAACTTTAACCTGTTCCTTTTCAAGATAAAAATATTTTGAAATTATTTGTTTCTGAACGCCTGCCATACCCGCGATGGTGGGCACATTGCTGTGGATGCCTACGAGATCCGTTTGTGGAGCCATGCTGAGGTAGGACACAAAAGCGCCGCTGGGAGAGAAACTTACGAGTTTACAGAGGTGAAGCCTCTATTGGTGAATAGGGAAAAACTAGATTTCTAGATCTAAAGAAAAAAGAAGAAATAAATAGAAGGGGAGCTGCTAGTTAAATATTAACCTACTTCTCCACCATGCATTTCACAGTGCTTCACTCCTATTTATATAATTCTAGCGGGGCAACTGTGGGTTTCGTCGCGTAAAGTTTGGAATTGTAAAATATGTGAGATATTAAGTATTGTATTTAAAATTTCCTCAAAAAGAATAAAAATACAAGTCATGCAGGAGTAAGCCACATTCAAACATTTTCAGCTCTACTCTTTTATAATACTTTAAGTACTGATGATTACCATCAGCAAAGGTGAGCGGCTCACAAAGTGGACGGTATTAAATAACCTACCAGCGCACTTTGTGAAAAAATGTTTTTTAACCTTCTTTAAGCTTCTATTCATAATGAATTAAATAGTAAAAATATTTATCTTATCAGGGAATAAAATTGTTGCATAGAAAAGGAGAGCCCAAGCGACTAAAAATTATTTGACCTGAAATCTGACAATTTTTCTTTTCAAAAAAACAAATATAAAAGCTTAGGGGGAAGACATCCAACCTCTGTCGTACCTGCACGCGTAGCCACAAATTTCAGGGAAACTTTTAACTGACCGCACCCAAAACTGTAAGTTCCAGATATGTGAATCGAGAAAAATTGAAGGTGTGAGATGGAAAATATTTAAATCGTTTCTGAAACACACGAACTTATTATACCACAAACAATTTTATTATTTGTAACGAAAATAATTATTTCTTACTTTTCAGTACTGTTAAGTAGATGAATAAGAAAATGTTTGAAATTTAAAAAATTGCATTCCCCAAATTCTACCGCATTTCGATTACGGGAAGTGGTCCTAAATTGTATGAACTTGCCTGTCCGGGATAAATCGCGTCTTAGTAAACACAACTACCAATGTTTCGGCCATCTTGCTGTGGCCTTCTTCAGGGCAATGTCAGAGTCGTACAGACCTAGGTCGCTGTCGTACTCTGCTTTGGCATGATGGCCGAAACGTTGGTAGATGTATCCACTAAGACGCGATTTGTCCCGGACAGACAAGTTCATATTGACTCCGGCCGCGGAAGCCTACGCGTATATATGCTAATTGATTTGCAAGACTCATATCACACAACCCAGCACGATAAGAAAAATATTTTAAAATGAAAGTAAAAAAGCACTACTTTTTATTACGAGAACTACCCTAATTTGCTGTTAACATTATTGTTCACCTATCTGCTAAGCTAATCCTGCATATCTCATACTTTTGTTTGTGTGGAATGGAAGAAAATAACATAACATATTAAGCAAAGGAATAATCTTATATTAATCGTGTCGTCTTCTGGGGAATATCACTTGTTTGGTCGAATAATTTTGCAAAAAGAAACTACTTATATTTCATTTACTTTAAATTATTCGCTGTTTTACATCGATATTGAGGTCTTAAAAATGGATAAGGCGTGTATAACAGTATAAATGTAACTGTATAACTATGGAACTATACTGCATAAATGTACATCAAGATGGGAAAGGATACACTCGATTTCCAATTGTAAGACCACATTATCGCTGTCAAAATGCCAATAGTATGAAACAAAGGAATGAGATATAAAATGATTTGTTTGGGTGAAATTACACAAGGTAACGTGATTTTAATGTTTGCAAGATTTTAAGTGTTCTATAATGTTTTGTGAATGCTAATCATAAATAGTATTTCTCTTTCCATATTACGTAAGGATTTTTTACAATCGTAAAAACAAAATTTATAAATTTGTTGAATTTTTATTTGCTTAGTTTTTAAATGCTGAAAAAATACTTAACCAAAAGGAGTATTATTGAAAAATTAATCAACAATGGTGCTCCTTTGACAACGTATTTTATGAGGTGCTCCTTTGACAACCATTTAGAACTCTGAGTTTGAGTTCACATATAAAGTAAGTTTGTATGTATGTAGTAGTTTTATTTGTTTTGGATACAGATAGTTTGAATGTATGTTTTAATAAGTAATTTTTACTTGTTATTCAGTACTTTTAATTAGATTTTATAAAGGTGTAAAGAATATTTCCACGCAATTAGTGTCACAAAAATGATCTAGCAATAATATTTTTTTCGCGATTGTAAAAATTATTACCAAAAACGAGTTATTGTTCTCCAAATATAATGTGTAATAGAGATCTTACTCTCAACAATTTGATTGTATCACTGTCCTTGGTTTTCTTCGATATGTTGAACAAATATACAGAAAATGTACCTGAACTCCACGTAAAAATAGGAGGGATGATAAAGCACATTAATGGGTACAAAAAATGCAGGAAAACGTATGTCCGTATAAGTCACCTTGACTAGATATAATGATACAAAGGTAGTAAGAACACAAGACTTTAGATGTGAAAAGTGTTTTATTTGGGTAATCAATAAAGGATATTTGTGTTCAAAGTTCAACAACAAATTACAGCAGATGTTCAAAAATGTTGACAGACGTCATGAGGATTTGCGAAATTATATTCTCTAATCCATGCGACGTCGGTGCGATGCCTGCATTGATGTTAAAGGGCCACAACTTGGAACATTTTTCGTAATTTAACATCAGTTTACCTGTCTCGATTTACCAAATAAAACGCTTAATATACATTTTTGTCTGGCGTTCTTAATCTTTTGTATCATTATATCTTCTCCTGGTGACGTTTCCGTACATATGATATCAACATATGTCTCTTAATTAAGAGGAGCATTCGTCCGTAGAATTTCTTCACCTTGACCGCTTGCAAGCGCAGAACTAAGCTTCTGGGGAAGCATTATGGAACATCTATCATCCTCAAGGAGGACCAGTCCTCGGAAGAGGTCGCATTGGAGAGGACGCGACGGAAGAAAACAGGTGAGTTCTCTTGGGAACATCAGGGGGGAATGACACAGTCTTTGCAAGTCCTAACCAGTTAATCCATTGCATTGCATTCATAATAGCTCCAATACGCTGCGAGTATCGTTTCCGTGCTACTTGTTTTAACCCCCGGCCGCATTCGAGTGCCACGATTTATCTTATTTATTTTTCTTATTTTCAAAAATCAGAAATAATCTTAATCAACGACATTTTTCTAAAGCAATAATGAGCTCGCTTCACTAATGAGATTATTACCTCATATCCATATTTGGAAAGATTAATTATTGGAGGACTTGGTGATGGCGGTGATATGGGATGGGGATTCGGAGTAACAGGTGTGGGATAGAGTGAAATGGAGTCATATTGCGAAAGCGGGTAAAAGTCAACTCTGACTGACAGCGCACTTTTTGTTGAGGACCATCCCTATTGAAGATTTTTATTACAGCTACCTCGCCGGTGACCCTAAGACGTTCTCCGGTTTTCACCACGGTTAGGATCGAAGCGTTGATACCACCCAGTTTTCGACAACAGTGAAACGTAGTTATTCGCAAATCAATTTATTTTTATGGGACAAATTCGTAGAAATTTTCTGTTTTTAATGTGGTATAATGTGCTGGATATTAACAAAATTACGATTTGAGTCAAGGTTAAAAATAACACGATGAAAAAGTTTTTATTATAGTTTGAATGCACTAAAAACTATAAAATTGCGTCAGGAAAAGAGAAGTTTGCCATTTTTCTACGTACAATCATTGTTAGTTTAAATTGCACATTATTGATCGGTAGTGTTCAACCTTCCTACTTTAAGTTCAACATAATTGGTCTAACACTCGAACCGGGAATACGACTCTATGTTCATTAAGATAATAAAACCCCATAACATATATAGAAATATAAATAAACGTATTAGTCCATCTTTTTGGACTCCATACTTACAAGATTGATGTTTAGCAAGATTGATGTAAGGCAAATACATCCACTGACGCATACCAAGTATTTGCTTTTAGGGTAAGATTTTTATATTCTTCGTATCTTCATCAGGACTTCCTTGTACACATTATTTATTAATCGGTGTACTACTCTTTATACTATAATAAATTAATATTAATCATTCAACACAACCTTACTGATGGAACGTATGACATAGTGTATGGTTTGCGTTATTAACCAAAACGAAGTAAATATCACTATTAGATCATTAAAGTACTAATAATATCTTATCAAGAAGTAAATATTTAATAAGTTGGAAATAATAAGTTCATTGTCAAAAAAGCAGTTGTAAACTGCGTATGACGACGTGGAGGACAATAAACTAACATACTCTCCGAAAGCAAGCTAGGGTCCATTCACTCAATTCCGATCAAGGACCCTACGAACGAGGCGGATTTAATATTTCAATACAATAATAAATATAGTTAGCTACGTGTTATAGTATCGACAGAATACTAACAAAATAGTAAAAGAATACAAAAATGTTATTTTACAAATCAATTTTTTTAATCATACGATAATATTGTTTTTAAATCGTTAGTATTAAGATAATTCTAAATTCAAGATCAATAATTACAATAGAATTAACTTAAAAAAGGAGTTTGTGATTTCAATTCGCATGTTAACGCTCACCTATTTTATATTTAGTTCGCTTTCCTGTATGACTAATACCATCGTGCATATTCGCTCGATCTTCATGTATCCCGTCTCGTGGTCCCACAAGTACATTTTCTGAGAGCGCAAGAGAATTCTAAAGAGCTAGAAGCAGAATGAACTGAATTCATTGAGATCAAAGGACCCCGATGGACTCATCGCGACATCGTCTCCAGATAATGCAACCTAGTCCAGAGTTGAAATTTATCTGCGGTTATTATCTGAGTGCGGGAGCTGAATTTACAAGAGTCTCCACCTTTTCGCCTTATCCTCTGCGTACCACTGTTCAAGTTGACAACTCAGGTGGAATCAGAAATATGTATGATAATAACGATGATTATTTTCATTTCAATTTTTTGACATATAGAAATTACTCAATGTGTAAAAAACTAGAATGTATTGCAGGTATTGTTCTAGAGCAGCACTGAGCAACTTATCTCTGTACACATTCGATCGATCGGGCCGGAACGGGATGGTGTTAGGGAAAATGTTATTTGTCGAATAAAACTAATGAGTCATCTTTATTTATTTGAAACGCGATATTTTGATTCTCATGAACAACTTTATGTTATTTCGATGTGAAAAATTAAATGGTATATTTATTTATTACAAACAAATTAAAGTATTTTAATATTTAGTATTATAATAAAATGTTTTCGTATTGCAATGCATGATGGAGTAATTTCGAGCACATTTTTCTATTTTCTCTCACAGGACATGTCGCGTTGCTCTGCATATTATGCGCTAATTTACGGCCCGCAACCTTTGGTAAAAATTTGCGGTAAAATGTATGAGAATTCGTGGACTGTAAAAAGAGGTTCTAGTTGGACAGCGCTGCTCTAGAGCAAACCATTTGAGTTGAAAAAAATCATGAAAATAACTGTTCGCATTAATTACTATCAAAAAAGTCCATTGGAAATAATATCCAGTTTTAGAAGACACAGTAAAATCATACCATAAATACGGTGCAAAATATGTCTGTCCTCGAATCAGGTAGCAACAAGTTCAGATTTGCAAAGGACTGAATACTTTCATAATTTGAACTTGACACATTGTTTTATATTATATCATATCCTTTAGGACCGGTTTATACCCTGAATTTATTTCTGCGATCAAATGATCATTTCTGGAACCGCTACGTGAATTAAATATATGTTTTCACACATCTGTCACTGAGTTGGCTACATTAATGAATTTTGTGCTATAATATAAAGTCTTAGGACCCGACCATATCTTAATTTACAACAAGTTAATTAACTAGGTTCTTCTCCGTCTTATCATCGCGCAATTTGAGTAGGATCAGTGAGATAGTCAGGGACTAATTATGTTTTAATGATTTCAACGTGGTCAACCACCATTTAAAAAATTAAGCCATAATTATTAATTAGATATACAACTGATTCAAAAAATACATATTACCAAAAATCAATTAGCAAAAAGAATCTTTCGTATATAAATTTGCATATAAAATTAGTTTCCGTCTCTATAATACATGGACCAGTAATGATAGAATAGTGACAAAAAACCTTCGTAATCTTCTTAATAATTTTTCAGATAACGTGAATGACATAGTAAAACGGATGGTGAAATCTTTTATTCATAATTCATACTAATATGTAAATATGTAACACGTTAGTGTGTCTGTCTGTTTACTACCTGATCACAACTAAACCACAGAACCGATCGTAATGAAATTAGGTAATGAGATAGTTTAGATGTCTAGGATAAACATAGGCACACTTCTATTTTTTTAAAGTGAGAAACAATAGATAAAAATGTTTTTCGACAATAAATGTCGACGAAATAGGAAAAAGAGAGAGCTGTATTGCTTACGCTGTCTAAACGGTTAGAGATAGTTGACAAATATGAGTGGCAATATTGTTTGCCTCAAAGAGTTCTACAAAAAAGTCGGTGACAGCACATGTCTATCTACAAAAATTTGCCTAAATTATCAATAAAACGATATTTAAAATAGAAGTATTAAAATACTTCAATTTAAGAAAATAATATAAGAAGGAAAAAAATCAATTGTCGCATAGATGCAGGCAGCGGCACCCGCATTGCCAAGCGAGTGACGCTCCACGTCCAAACTGATGACACGACAAGATACGGCTATATAAGCCACCGCTCGTAGCGTTCGAGGAGGAACGACTGTCACATCGCGCTAGTCGCTGGTAGACGTTCTTCCTTCCATACTCGTTGCTGATCCGACGTCTCAGGTCCCGGCAATAACCCTTCATTCCCATGACTGGCTCGACCTCTCAGGTTCCGGCAACCCACCCTCACCGTCTGCTGTTGGCCGAAGTCACGGTCCCAAGCAACTACTCTTTTCACACTGACCACCGTCCTATCCGCCCGTATCGTTGCACTTGCTGCTACCTTCTGATTAATCCGTTACGATGGAAGCACGGTACGAGTCACTAGCGCGGAACACCGCTCGTGTAGGAGCTTGTGGGCGACGCTCTGGATTCATTGTGTAAGTGTGCGTATTGTTACAATCAACTGCTGTTGCCATGACTGGGCAATCGCTACTTAATTCGCTCCCTCTCATTTTTCTCTAAGCCAATAAGAAGTAGGGATTAGCTTACTAGATTAAATGCCCTTCCTAGTGAGGAGACGGGAATAGAACAACACCCTCCCACGACAAAGGTCTCAATGTGAGGTTCATCTCCTAGAAGCATAGCAACTTCTTTTCCTTCTCACGACAAATGGTGTAGGTGTGGGTTTGTTCGTTATCCCATTCTTTCCCTCCCCACGACAATTGGTTGTCAGTGTGGGGTTATACTGCGATAACACCTCATTCTTTCCTTCCTCACGACACAATTATCAAATTTAATGGATTTAATGGTTAGGTGCATTTAACAAAGTTAAGAAATGTAAAATCGTAAAATCTCGGCAAGTAGTTTAGATTTTAAAGAATTTTAATGAAGTGATGCAACCGTGCCATGTCTCGGAAGCGAAAATTCGAACGGTGCGGAGATGTAGAGTTTTGTTTTAAATTTGTATTATTATGAATTTGTAAAATTAGGATGAAGCTGTATATGTTTTTAGAAACCAATAAGCAAAAGTATTTTGATCTTACAATATAGATAGTTGAAATTTTTCCTGAGTAAAAGAACATTAGTCGTAGAAAAATCAGGGGCAACGCCGGGTAATAACCCAGTATAATACAAGTGATGGACCAGTGGATACAAATTAGATTAAGTACGCAGGATTCCGTGACGTAGTGGTTATCACGTCCGCCAAACACATGGAAGGTCTCCGGTTCGATTTCGGGTGGAAACACATTTTACCTAGTGTGACTGATTTGCATATGAAAGCAGGATGTGTAGCTAATACTGGAAATGCATTGTGAATGGAAGTGCCGGGTTAGTATCTATTGAGGTTTAGAGACTGCGACATTTATTTCTCTCAGTATATTAACGATGAACGTGAATAATTAATGCAATGATTTATTATTATTGCGTTCCCGTGTGTCACGGGAGGTTGAGAATGGTGAAGAATTTATGTAGTATTAATCATGATCTTTAATACTTAAATGGCAGGCAATGATAAACATTTATTAGTTCAACTGCCAAGTTAACAACAAGTATTAGTGTCAGACTTACGCACTAAGAGTACTCAAACATCTCAAGCTCCTGGTTAGAAATATTACGGAAATGTTTACAATGCAAAATTGTAGTCATGTATTTTTTTCGATTTTTTAAATTTGTTTGTCAACGTAATGTATAACTCTTCCTTAAGATATTCCCTTATCCAACATTGAATAAACAAATGTTTTGCAATAATACATCTGATGAAGCAAAAATATTCTTCTTGAAGGTGCATAATGAAAACATTGTTTTACGAGTCCATAGATGATAGTTGTGGACTAAATGAAACGAAAAATATTCATAGTTTTTCCCAGCATTGTTATTTATAAATTAAATGGTTTTGCGCGTGTTGGTCGGTATTTTAAGACATATCCAAGAGAATATTGTTGCAAACGAGTTCGATTCTAAAAGGAATTTCTAAAGGGAATTCCGTAAAATAAATCTCCCGTTGATCTATGCCCAAACTAAGATAACATTTTGAAAATTATTTTCTGGACGTTGGACTTAGCATAATATTACTTTACTTTTCACAAGTAAAATTTCATTTATAAATTGCTTCAAGATTCAAATTAATTTCAAATTGCTGTCAGTTCCTGAATGCTCTCCGAAGTATAACTGTCTCCCGCGGGAAAGCATCGGGAGAGGAAATATTTGTGAAGAAACATTGAGGCAATATTTTTATATTGGACACACTAATTTCGGAAATTAAGCAACACATCATTACGGAAATAATGCAGTAATTAGGAAATTAGGGTATTAATTAACTTTCGGCGCTGCTGAAAAAGGTGTAATTTCTTTAACTGAGGTCAGTAAATGTTTTAGAAATATTATACTGGAAGAGGAGTCTGTTTGACTTCGAGGGTGGAGCGCTGAGTTGCTGACTGGATGGCTAGGGTGGGATTTTTTATCGCATCTCAACACCCAGACTGGCTACCAAACCTACTCAGCTATAAAATGAGTACCGAGACTCTCCTGCGGTCAAACCGACCAGAGCGAGATGCTAGCCTCATTTTCTCCTCCTAGTACCGATGCCTAATAATTGCAGAGCTCTACCTATGGGTCCCTATGGGTCCGTTATGGAATAGTTTTATACTGGAAATTAATTGAAATTAAATGTAACAAATGGTTTACAAGCAATTTGGCACCCTGCAACGGTCTTCATATTTTTCTTTCGTTATCGTGATAAGAACTAGTAATTTAACCCCGAGAAATGCGGTCATATTGACATATTTGGAAAGAAAGAATATTTTCACAAATTTATTGTGCTGTTTACACCTGTCATTTATGTATTACAAAATCATTTACTTTAACAAACTTTTCCAGACTTAAAACTATATTTCAATCACAACGTTTGTCACTGATTAGAGACTTCATCAAGTGATACATAAATAGTACAGTATGCCAATAACATGTCATGAATTAAGTTACATAATAGTTAACAACAGAAAAATTATGAGATAAACGTAATGATTGAAATATATTTTTAGTCTAAAATGATCGTTAATGATAGTAATTTAACACATTAAATAGAAAACGAAGAAATATTTTTCTCACGTTCTTCTCACAACATATGTTCGTTATCTACGCGGAACTCTTCCCCACTGGTATAAAAGCAGCGGCGATCAATGGCAGAAAGATCTCGCGAAATGGGATCCGCCGATGTTATGAGCCTGTTCTTCTCAAATAAATGCTTCAAGTTTCTTAATTACGATACAGTCCGGAGAACTTGGGCAAACTGTAAGGGGTTACAGCTGGATGGAAGTTGCTTTGGACTCCCGCGAGGAATCGCAGGGGAGGTGCAGGTCATTGGATGGGGTGAAGGAAGAACGTCAAAGATAAGGACACGGAAGGAAACTCGGAAATAGTATCATCGTTACTTCATTAAAATAAAAATAGAATATTTTCAGTGTTCACACTTAAATTTATTTCTTCTACTATGACGCAGTACTTGCGTCGGTAGAATCAAAGCACTAAAACTCTTAAATTGGTAATTAATAAACAGAATAATATGTATTTATTGTGATTTCAACGTAACATTCATACCTCCATTTAAATGAAACTAGCTATTATAATTAATGTTGAAAAACATTGCGTCGTATGGAGAAAACACTTATTTACAAAATAAGACAAACCTTGAAATCACGAAAGTGATGGAAGTTTACTTTGATTTGTTGTAAATTTATCGTAGTATTTTTACATTACTTTTATCTATAGGTCACCTGACATTTGAGTAAGATATTTCACTGTGCGCGATATTCCACAAACACCGCGACAAGCCACAGTCATGGCAAGATAAACGCCACGGGTACGACAGTGAGCAAACGTCGCAGCCAGCTACAAAATCAGTAAGTTTTTTTGCACAGTGTACCTGCGAACTATAGTAACCGCTATCAACGTGCAAGTTCCTTCTGCACATGCTCAGAAGTTAGTGTTACACTAACTCTCCTAGCATAGTAGGTCACAACGCCTCTGTTTGCGTATGATGTTAGTGGTACGCTAGTGAAGAAGGTCATGGCTGATTCTGGTCGGTATTTGAGGTTATGTTATATCTGAGAGGGTATGCGAGAGATTTTTTGGTTGTGTGTGCTGTATGATGTACTGTGAGCACTTTCTGATGTACTCACAGTACAGATTAAATGTATACGTTTGCATAGAAGTTGTTTGATTGTGTTTACAATTATAATTTTATTCCAAGTTACGCTATGCAAAATGCATCGATTGCACCATGTACGTTCTGCGGTTAGCGTCGTCAAAGTAACGTATACGCTAGGAACCATGAATGTTCTGAAAAAATATCTCTAATATTATAAGACGTACAGAACTACTTTTATTCTTATCTTAGGAGTGTGCTGAAATGTTAAATCCAACTCTGCCTCAGAGCCCTTAATCGGAATTGATGGGATGGTCCCTTGCTTACTTCCGGAGAGTAAATTAGTTTATTGCACTCCACCAGTTTGTAACTGCGTTTTTGACAATGTCTTTTTAAATATTCCCTTTATGTTTGTCCAGAATAGAAATCATATCTATCAAACTTCACTTGATCTTTATCAGACTTCACAAAAATGTGAGTTAAACTGTCTAGATGAGACCATACTATATCTTAACTGTTTACCCTTTCATTGGAAATACTATGATTCATGTAAAAGAGGGAGGACATAGCCCCGACTCCCCTCAACCAACACAAACTTTATGGGGATATCATTGAGTATATTCATCATTTGCTGGATTTATAGTGGTTCCTACGAATTATTCAAGTAATACACAACGTTGCTACCATAATCACTGGAATTTTTTGCAATGAACAAATCCAGCAGTCATGCTATTGTCGTGAGGAAGGGTGGAGGAGGGTTTGGTTGTGTTTACTACACGCCTACATCATTGTCGTGAGGAAACGTGTGGGATTTTGTTGGGGAACATTTGACCCTCCTCAGACTTTGTCGATCGGTTGGTCCCTGTCCGTGGAGCTGATCCCTATTTTGGATGGCTTGGTAGGATGAGAGGGAGCAATTTAAATAGGGATGGTCCATTGGCGACACAGCAGTTTATTATAACATTCACACAACTGACATAGGTTCTCCTGAGCGGCGCTCACACGTTCCTGCTCGTACTGCGCTTCGCGCTGGCGACTCGGCACGAGACTCCATCCTGACGGAGTACCGATCCATAACCATGAATTCTGCGACAAGAGGCGGACGCGTCGGCGTCCAGAAGAGAGTTAGTCGCACCGCGAAGTCAAGCCGAACTAACCGGGGGTAGAGCTCAGGTCTCAGTTGGACGGAATGTGTTGTTCTTGGGACCGCGAGGTCTAAGCCAAGTACAAGGGTCGGATTTGCACTCATGACCTTATGTCTAGCCAAGTACAAAGGATAGGAGTTGTACTCAGGACCCTTAGGTCTAAGCCAAGTACAAAGGATAGGAGTTGTACTCAGAACCTTCAGGTCTAGCCTAGTACGGAGGGTAGAATTTGCACTCAGGACCTTTATGTCTGGCCAAGTACAAAGTATAGGAGTTGTACTCAGGACCCTTAGGTCGGGCCAAGAACAGGGATCTGGGTTCATACTTTGGACCGCGAAGTCTCAACCAAGTACGGAGGATTGGAGGAACGGACGCATGCATCTGTCGCGCGAGTGGCATCTTATATAGCACTATAACGCCCAGTCGTCAGTTTCAATGTGGCGCGTCACTGCTTGGCAACGCGGGTGGTGATACCCGCATTCATGCAACACTATTCACTGTAATACAAGATATAGCTATAATACAAGATGCTATAATACAAGATATAGCCATTATAATATACAATACAAGAATAAAATTATAATTGTAAACCCAATCAAACAACTTGTATGCAAACGTACACGATTAAACTGTTCTGTGAGAACACCATGCTATTACGCTGTCTTGTATTACGTTTTCTGCTCTTTGAAGAAACGTTTACCTGAATTTTTAGCCAATTTTTTTGTAACTTGCTCTTTACGTTTTGCCACAACCAATGATTTTAATAGTGAGTTCTTTGCCTCCTTTATTGAGGGGTTGCCCTCCGCAAACCCTTATGAAACAGACCCCTCCAATTTTGCGAGTACCTCACCAAATAAATTAACTTCCCTTTTCATTTTCACTAACTTTATATCATATTCTGAAATGTCATATTAATTTTATTTTCAATGATGCAGTTGGCGGAACAACCATCCTCCTTGTGAACATCCGGGTCTTATTTGTTATTGCGTTTAATATAGACTTGTGATTTTTAGCCTGACTAATCTCCCAAAACGTCAGCTGATCACAAAAACACGAATCAGTCCCCGAGACGGTAGTTTGCCCATTAATTTTTAGGTTTATAACTTTGAAGTAAGCATCATGCTTTTTATTTTTTGGGCAGCCATGTTGAATTTTGTTTCAACCCTCTTACATGAGTATCAATATAAAGGTTAATCGGGGAAGTCCTACGTTAAAATAGTAGTTTATGGAGTGCAAACGTTGCCAAAGGAAACGTATGGGAGGAGGCTGGTTCTTTGGAGACACCAAGAAAAAATTAATTTCAATTTTAAGATGAAAAATGTAAGAGTTGCAGCGTGGCCCAGCGAGAAGACCACTGAGCTGCTGGTCAGATGGTCGAGGATTAGTCCCGGAGGGTTGTGGGTTGTTTCATAACACCTCAGCATCCACACTGATTCTCAGGCCAAATCTGTCTGCTGTAAAATCGATCTATCCTGATCAAACCTATCGGAACGGGACGTTGGCCACATCTTAGGGGAGTGTTGTAAGACAGTTTGACTTTTTATATTTTAATAATAAAAATGTGAAATTATATGAAGTGGTCGCGAAGAAACCAATTCAAACCTTCCTGGGTGTGTTCTGATACTAATAATATAAATATATGAACTTTACTTTCACTGATTCCAGGCGTTTCTGCGCTTGTGAAGTCAATCTTCGGTCGTCAATCTTTCGTTAATTGACTCTTCTGCTCATTAAGCTGTCTGTGACTAACCTCCGATGTTTACTAATGTATTTGACACTGCTAGGGTCATAATTGTTTTTCAGAGATTTTCCTTGGAAAAGAGGAATGGCGATAAGTAATTACGTGTGAGCTGTGGCTAGTATACACATTTATGATTGTAAAATACCACTACGATGTATGGTTCCGGTGGTGCAAGAAATCCACGGAAACAGTGAAATGAATAGCCGAACTACTATTTTAAGGAACACCAAAAGTGGTAGATAGTAAAAATTCGCTATGACGTAGCGTTTCCTCCAATCATATGTATTGTAATTTTATAATAATTCCCAGACTAACTAACAAAAAGATCAAAATGTGTCAATATATTTCGAAACCCAAACAGGAGTAGCGTTGGCGTGAGTGTTATCGTAAGCGATCATAAATTCAAAGGAGCAGAGAATCTCGAAATGTATACAAAAGGGTGGTCTTCAATAGCGCACAGACTGAGTTAGTCGTAAAAGGACATTCAACCAAGAAACCGCAGCGGTCGAGTAGTTAATATTAAGGTGTTTGGGTTCGGCCCGATTAGAATAAACATCGACTCGCGTGGCAGATGAGAAGCATTTGAAGGTGTGGGTGATAAGATTAAATAGAAAAATGAACAAACATGTCTCGTCCGAGAGAAGCGATGCTGCGGGAAAAAAAAGGATTGAATAAAAAAATAATGAAGTTATCCAAAAGAGCAACGTCGGGACTTGCATCATCGCCGAGCGTCAGTAGGGGGATTTTTTCCTAAAATTTAGTGGCAACGGAGGCGGAGTAATAACGACGAGAAGTGGGGACAAAGTTATAAAGAGGAGTGGCGAAACAATAGATCGAATGGACCGACTGAACTGACGAAATGATCAACTGATCAACTGACCAACTGATCACTAACTACTCTCTGGTTTCTGTTTCTGTGCTTCTGCTGTTTCTGTGCTTCTTTACATTACGTTAAATTGACTGAGGAGGTGAATTCAGAGAAATTTTACTTAGAACTTTACTAAGAATTTAACGTGAAATTCCACTCAGATTCAAATATTTCATGCCATGTACTTCGAGCTGTTTCATGGATTATTTCCGTCTTCGGAATAGTCGAGTGTTTGTTCTGAGATAATAAAACATTTTATATTTGTGGAGCATCATTTGGACTTGGGAATGATGGCTCAAGTAGTGCACTTTACGAACAATACTTGGTGAACGTGGGTTCGAGAACGAGCTTTGGAGATGTTGATTGGAACATGACGGCGTCGTTTGCTGAATCGGCTCTTCCAAAACGGATGGGCGCTTTAGCAGTAGGAAACGAGTGAGGAGGAGACGTGTCCGTGAGTTACCAGCTCCATTCTGAGGCCGTGATCACCCATCTTTGCAACAAAGGTAATGAACAAATGCTGGTTGCATCCAGTAACCAAATATCGCAGCGAAGAAGATTAGCGTGTGCGTCGAACATGAATTCATTGCGGCCCAGATCAGAACTCTAAAGACATTAGCTTAAATTATAAGGGCCAATTTAAGAAGATGAGCTTTTGAATGTGTAACCATTTTATAAATACAATTAACATTTGCCTTCAGCATTTTATTTGATGACAAGATCTAGTATGTTAGAACTCATTGTCAATATTTTCTGTTTTTGTGCTTTTTTGGGGGAATGTTAATGGGGAAGAAGAAAGAAAAAAGCATGGTAGTTTCAGATATCGTGTATTACTAATGAATAAACAACTTAGTCATTTTATTTTCAAATTGCGATTTCCTTATGAAACTCTCTGTGTGTTTTTCACCTTTTAAATAATATGAATCCCACACTCATTTCTATGAGAACCCTGAAGTTTCATGTATATATTTTTGAGGTCCCTTATTACCCTAGGAATTCCTCAATTAATTGTCCCACTTTTCAGGACAATTTGGCGCCCAACTTTCAAGACAAGCATCATTTAAACACATGGTCTTCGTCGCCAAGCTTGTTTAATTAAACGCATCACAATTGGTTTCAAAGTGGGGCTTGTTTGTTTTAATTAATTAACTCATTACAAATCACGTTAATTGCTAATTAGTTGTTTAATTAATTAATTCATCACAGTATAGTTCGTTTGTTTTCATACGCTGAATATTTTCTTATGATGAACAATTAAAGTGTCTTAATTATATAGTAATATCCTTAAAAATATGTAATATTTCTTATTATATTGTTTTATTAATGTCTAGTAGGGTTCATGAAACATTACCTTTTATTTCTCCTCCGGTTCTAATTAAACGAGTTGCAAAATCTTTTATTCTTCTTTCTTTTTCTTTTCTCTTCTTTCTTCTTCATCCTTCATTTCCTTTTTCTCCTTCTTCTTCCTTCCTTCTTCTCCATGAAGATTTTCTTCATAATATAGATGCGGCAAAGTTTGAAGGCTTCCATTATCTCACCTTAACGAGAAGCACTCATCAAATCCTTGTACTTTCAGTTTCCGACAACTTTCTCTCCTCTTCCTGATTTTGTTCACAATGATGTCCTCTTCCTGATTTTGTTCAATACGACACATGAATCCGTTATCGTATTTCTTCACGTAACTTATGCTCTCACATATACTAGCGCAGGATATTTTTAATTATGAAGACACCGTACGCGAGGCACATACTAATATGAATCGAGGCCTTTACAATGCAGCAAAAATTAAACAATATTTAAAATATTTTGTATTATATACCGAAGTGCTTTATGATTTATAATAGGGAGTTTTTGCATAGCGTACCTGCGAGCTATCGTATACGCTATCCACATGCAAGTTTTTTCTGAGCGTACTCAGAAGATTGTGGTACACTAACGCTCCTAGCGTAGTACGTTACAACGGCTCTGTTTGCGTATGGTGGTACTGTTACGCTAGTGAGAGGTCATGGCGGATTTCGGGCTGGATTTGAGGTTATGTTGATATCTGAGAAAGAATGCGAGAGATTTGTAGGTTGTGTGATCCGTATGAGCACGTACTGTTTACTTGCGTAGATGTAGTTTGTTTGGGTTTATAATTTTAGTATGATTTGATTCGAAGGTACGCTGTGCAAAATGCATCGTATACAATAGGTCTTTCCATGTGAGTTCCACGGTTAGGGTCATCGTCGTAACGTATACGTTTTGCAAAAACTCCTATACTCCATAGAATTAAAATACTATGTATTGCCAGCGTTTTACGTTGCGGTATTTATTGCGGAAACAAAAGATTACAGATAATAAATTATGGGTAAATTTGCTAACTACATATGATTACACAAATATTCTCTACTTTTTAACGCCTCTTTTATTGGATACTTAAACTGAAATAAAGATCTGATATTATATGTAATGGCTAAACACGAATATTTTTGTTTCGCAGGAAACATTCAATACTCAAAAGTACTTCTATTGGTTTAATAACTAAAATGGAGAACAATTAAATATTCAAATGTGTTTCAATAAGAAATTTGTAGAGGCCAGAAAAAAATTGTTATTCGCTCAAATGTTCCAGTTCATAAAAAATTCTGTGACAGTTGAAAAGTGAACTCCGCCTCTTACAACTACTAGTATCATTAACTCTTATTATTACTAACTACTCCTACTAATACCTACACGTGGGCCCAGTTGCTGGTAAACACATGTAAACGGCCCACCTTCCAACAATAACCCCTACAACCCACCTTCTACCTCCTAACACCCCATGTAGATAAGCTTCAACAGCAAGCTTCATTTACAATTTACAAATTCTAACAGAAAAAAGGAAAATAAAAATAAAGTGTTATAGAAGCTTTTGTAGCAGTACTACTTTCGATTACACGCAATATACGAGTGCATATCGTATTCCTAGTGAAGCAAACCAGAGCAGTATTGGAACATATAGTGTCAGAAATTTCGTGCAACATAATACCATCCACAATTTATTAAGAATATATTTTTGAATTGATTTATTATATTAATTTGAAGGTGACGAAGTATATTCTGAACTAATATACTGAAATTCAATATAATATTATGCCACAGTAATTAATTAAATGATAATACCTACATATTAATCGTACCGATGTGCAAGAACCCGCTGCACCATGTAAACGAAGAAAAATCAACAGTTTTAAAATAGTCAAACAAACTTGCTAACTTAAGCGCTTAAGTACAATTTTACGCGCAATTAAATGTTGTCTCTTTTGCCCATGAAACTTTAAGTCTGTTTATCCACCTCGGAAGTGTTATTACTCACCTTATCAAGTGACTATTACTTAGTCAACGAGGTATTTTGCTCCTCGTTGCTAGCAACACTGTAAACACATTTCGAGCATTTCCCCACTCAATTTAAACTGAAATTCATTCTCCTTTCTTAAGCAAAGATGGAGATTTTTCCAGATTGTAAATATTTATTTTCAATACGGTTTAAAAGTTTATGTTCACAATGACATCTTACAAGGTCTCGCAGATGAATAATCAACTACAACACGTAAAATACCGGTAAATAATAAATTTTTATACAGTTTGAATTATTAGAGACGGAACCTCTAAGCAGGCTTTACCTTAAGAAGCCCTATTTATTTTCTCAATTAGATAATTTAATTTGTGATCAGCAATAGTTTGTCTGATCACATGATTAGTTGATTACAATAAGGAAAAATGAATTGTGTACGTATTTTTATATTTTACTTCAATTTTTTTTGTAGGCAGTCTGACAAGTGATAGGGACATTAATTTTATTTGTTCATTTCAGTGTGTGGTTGCTTAAAAAGTTATTATATGTTAATTATTTATGATCACGAATTTTATAATGTATTTTTGAGAAACTAAAGTAAATTATATTCTATTTTTTCTAAGTCGATAAAACGTTTTGTAAATATGACTAACAGGGTCATCTTCATCTCCTTGTACTATTACAACATTATTATACAGGAAAAGAAAAGTCTTTGTTAAGTGCTCACCACATATGTTTTGAGAACTAACTTTCTAGAAATTATCACATGTTGGGACAGGAATATGATGAAATGATAATGAGACTAATTATTCTCGTTCATTCATAACGCTCTGTTCTCATCATTCATTTAATCCAGATTAGTATGTCACGAACATGGGGTGCTGCAATCCAACCTATCATTACTTTATCATCATCTATCATCATTTGTATTACTAATGTTAGATATATGGAAGGGTACAAGGAGATACCGACGGAACAACTGACAACAAGCCTTTAAAATATGAAAGAGGGGTTTTGTAGCTCGAATATAGAAAGTATGACAATGTGTCGGATTACATTTACTAGGGTTACTTACAGTGAATAACAGTCTCGCCTGGAAATGATCGCGAACTACTTTTACAAGCTTACAGTTCATAAATTATTAAATTTTTTCATAAAAAATATGAGCAAAATGTGATATGCTCCATATCAAATTCGAAAACAAGGCTGAATAGGTTTTAATAATAAAACAAAATATTTTTTCTAAAAATTTGTACTTCTTATAAATGTAACGGAAACGTTTGCCTCAATTATACTGCGCACATTACTAGGAGAGTATCTGGGTATAGGTCTCACTGAATAACAAATTATACCAGTATTTATCAATATTAACATTTTTGGAAATTTGTCACCATAGATGTCCTAGTACGGGTTTACAGCAAGTAATTTGCAATTTAATGACATGAAACACGAATTCTGTTTAAAGTACTACTCTATACGTTTATAATGCTCATAATATTGGGATTGTTTTCAGTTATAATTGATTTTTTAGCATGTAGCTTAGAATAAAAATTATTAATCGTCAACCACATCCGTATGATTTATACAAACGACAACGAAAATCACAAATAATCGAAAATACTACAATTTAAGAAAAATATACATTCGTTACCTTGATATGCATTAGTTATCAGAATATCTACTTCTGCTTGCATAAATATTTTACAAGATCTCAAAGAATTAAATCTGCTATTATGAAATTAAAACTCATTTTACATCATATACGTTTAACTCATTCAACATTTATGAGATTATATGAGTTTACTTTATCTACTTGAAATTTAATGACTCTTTTCTGAAATACTGGTTTACCACTGGTCTCCACTATTTCTTCCGTCACTTTCTTCGAAAATACTTTTACAGATCGTCTTGAAAATAGTTTCTTTTTATACCAACAATGCAGCATTCCATGCCGAAACCCTATCTCACCGTTCCAAGATATGGCACAATAGAAGAACCAGTCTGGTGGGAACCGAGACCCTGGCCAGTTACGTTGACCGATTAATCCGAGGTTCTCGTGAAAAATCTATTTTAGTTCAAAAAGAGCCTACGATTTTATCCGGTTATCACGAATAAACAAGCAAATGAGACGTCATATTGCAACTCATTTTATTGTACTGTAGGTAATACAGCCTACGTAAACGAACACGAAAAAAAAAATGATTCATAGAAAAATACACATGTGTACGTATTGATCCATAGCAAAATAGACTCCGAAGCAAGAGGGGAATCAAACCGGCGATCTCCCTCCCCCTCGCCCATTCTACCCACCACAACACCAATACAAGTCACCCCTTTTACAGTCCTAAGCCCGTCAAAGAATGTTTAAGTCACTGCCACATATTATATGCTGAAAGAGAGAAAAGGGAACTGTTACGAGGATTAGGTCGGTTAATCCGAGGCCGGTCAAGAGGGTTTCGACTGAATATGATACGAAGCAGAATGAAACATGAATTCAGGTGCGGAGCTCGATCACAGCAATACAACTGGGAATGGAAACAAATCCAAGAAGATAATTATTAGAGTGGACACATCCATTCTATGAGCAGGGCGAGTATTTTGTCACTTATGCGAGTTTGGTCTTTATATTTTCACCATTTACTCACAGAGTTAAATGAACTTTCCATTTCGAATTTCAAAAGCGTTAAACTGCTAATTTTGAAAAGTCATGGAATAGATGACAAAGCAAGAGTCGTCAATTTCGGTTCGTGTCAAGCACGAGTCGTAAATTACTTTCTTTGTTGAGTCGGATAAAAGCGTGTCACTGGGTCACTTGAACGAGTCCACACAAACTCAACCAAGATTAAAACGGAAATATTTGCAATGAAAAGAATGAATCAAGAAAAAAAGCAGATCCATGATAAATGCAGGTTATGAAACAAGAAAACAAAACAAAAGAAAACAACAACATTTGAAACTAGATTTACTTACATATTTAAAAAAAAATTTATTTGTACATTGGTTTCTGTTTTTAATTGATAATGCATTTTTCCAATATCATTCATGTTATGTTACTAGCATATTACAATATGTATATGTATTAATATATAATACTACCTGGAGGGTCAAAATTCTGGCTGAAACGTTGTTGTTAAGTTTTTTTGAGATATCGTATCATTAGACAAGTGAACAATCTGTGAACTCTACGCTTTTTGTGCCATTTGAGAGACACCTCTCGATTGTTGAGCTCCTATGAACAATTTTTTTACACCTCATCGGTCCATTCAAAATTTACGTCTCTGGGTTTTTCTTTTCAAAAAGTGGATGAAATGATTGGACATAGTATGACTGGCTTAATTACAGACTCGTATATTAATTATACTGGAATCCACGAGGCTGCACTTCCTAGCCAGAACAATTTACAATAACTTGACATTACGTAGTATCCACGTTTTCGAGTCAGATGAACAATCGATACACGGTTAACCTGTGACGTCACGCTATCGATCGATCGACCAAACAACCAACCAATCGTACGAGCAGCGCGGGTCTCCAAAAGCAAGCCACGACATGTGGACACACCTCTCTCTCTGCAAAACTCGTCCGAGGAGTCAACATCAAATCTGATTTAGTACTCTCATCACTCGGCACTCAAGCCTACGATTTCCGCTTCAGTTTTCTACCAGGAGGCAGCTGGGGGAATTATTTTCAACATAAAGATTATCTCGTGAGGGACGGCATNCCAAGTGAAAAGCGGGCAGCAATTCAACCTCAACTGCACATCAACTCAAAACCATCAACTCGACATCGACCCAACGCCATCCGAACTGAATCTTTGAAGAATGAATCGTCTCACCTCATCCCAGTGTCTCACCAGAATTTCAGCTTTGTATTCTTTCATTACTTTCAACTTTCATGTTTCGTGTCATTAAACTGTTTTGTTGGCAGTCCTGTCTTCCACCGCACCTCATCTACCTTCCTCATTTTCCGTAATTGTCTATACAGTTGTGTTATAAAATAAAGGGATTATAGTGTAAGAAAATATTTATAACGTCTTGATATGTAAATAATTAAACAATTAGGCAATGAAGGTTTAATACTGCGTAGTATTTACTTTATTCGTAAAACAATGTCATCTTCTATGGGGAAAACAAAATACTACACAACTATAAAATAAAACACTACGTAAATAAAATATTGAAGTCACTCTCGTTTCTGACACTTATTCAGTTTGGAGCACAGTGAGTTTATGCCGGTAGTACAACAGAACATTAAAACGAGACTAGGCATCTCATTATTATGCTTCTAAAAAAAGAAAAGGACAACTATGAAACGTTACGAATTAAAAAATTGAAATACAATCACTCTGACACCGGATTTTCGCCAAAAATCTAACTTAATAAAGAATACATTGACAACATCGAAAACAATTCAAAGAAATATTTGCATAACCGGTACACTATCTAAAAGAAGTATTTCAGCATTATTAATCTCTCACATCCATGTTATTAAAAATTCTGTTTGACCCATAAATTTCCTGAGTGGTTTCATATGGCTTTTCATAAAGGTCAGCGCAAGTCCCTAACAAATGTTTCACTTGCATGTGTTCTGTTGCTCACGCCCTGAGCGTCGAACGATTATATTATCATTCATTTAATAAATTCATTTAATATATCATTTGAATTTAAAAGTCATAGCAAGTCGTTTCATTTGTGCGTGAAAATTTGTTCACAATTCTTAGTATACCCAAAAACAAATGCTAATCAAACCGTGCATATAGAAAATAATATTTATTACAAAAAAGTTTATTACATATATCTCTGCTTGGTTTATTGAACTTGAGATATGATTCTTGGGGACTTTTGAAACAGTAAAGAGTTATTGTAATGCTTTGGAAATACATTATTTTACAGATACAAAATTTTCTACAAGTTACACGCATACAGACGTAGTATATACGAAATACAGATTCCGAGCACAAAATTTAATGAAAATGGAACTGTTGGAAATATTTTTTGAAATTACAGCGAGAAAAACTCCATTTTGGAACCCAAAACGAATATTTCCGTCGAAGTTTTGTGAAATAAAATTTTCACAATTACAAAAGGTTTTATATCTCCGTGAAGTAGACACATATCAGAGAAACAAAAACTTACTGGTGAAAGAAGGTATGGGAAGAATTAAATAGAATATATTATTGTAATATTGTTAGAAATCCAGAAGTCACGTTCCACAGAAAATAGTTTCTTTTATTATTCACTGCATCATCAACCTAACGTTAGTTATTTCTAACAAAATTTATGTGAGCTTTGCCAATTTCAATACATCTTTAAACCAACAACACTTTGTAAACATCTTCATATGACCCAAGATTGTTATATACTTGCAGTAAGCTTTGTAAATAAGCAAAATTTGTTTAATATAAATGCTTTTCAGAAGGAAGAAAAACATAGAAACATATTTCATTTTGCATTCGATGTTAACTATCTCCGGTATTCAGCAGCGTTTGCGAGATTCCACGGTGTGCAAGGCAACTACACTGACAGTGGCACTTAATGTAGGTGCGTACGTGGAATGCAGGGCAGATAGCCAATGACGCGCTTCATTGGTTACAAAACAGTAGAGTATGTAAGCTCTGTTCAACCTTGGCGGATATGAGGCGATAGAGGAGGGCAAAGCAGATAACGTAGCAAGGAATTATAAATGGGTATGAATTTAAAATAAAACGTTATGACGAAGTAATGAACAATTCAAAATAATTGTTTTGCATACATATTCATGCATGTTCTTAAGGTAACAAAATATTTCTGATATAAGTTTTAAGATAAAACCTAAATTAATCTTTGATATTTCTTTATAAGTAGCATCTTAACGGGGTTATATGATACATTTTGAATGGTACCACTGATTGCTATACGTTAAATAATAATTCATCACTTCGGTTATTTCTATTTCTGAGTCTCCTGATCTCAAACATTCTTTCTTGGAAAAAAATATTTTCAATAGTTAAAGATATTAATAGTATTGTTTTTGTTTACCTTAATATCAATCCTTAAGAAATTCTTCATAATCGTTAGAGCTTGATATTCTTATTTTTGATCCAATTTTACCCCAAATATCACGAGCAACTATTGGTGACTTCAGCGTTTTGTATGATTCGGAGGAAAACCCCAGTGAGTCTTGATGAGCGTGGGAGTAGTTTGTGCAGACCAATATCCAGCCAGGAGGCACGAAATAATTGCTTCAGTAGCATGGAACAAACAGATTGGGATTAAAGAGAATACGTCATTAGATGACAGAAAATAATAGGAACGTCAGTGAAGGAAAAGAACTAACTTTAAAAAAATAATGTTGAACAAATATGACAATAAAGTGCTCTCCGCTCAAGTTATAATAACAATTATAAGACATGTCACAAGTGTACGTCTATACTGAACCTGCACCTTCTCCGAGCCTCTCGAAAATTTAATTGCTGAACTAAAGGAAATTTGAATCCCAATACAATCGGAGTTTCAGCAGAGATTTCATCAAAATCTTACGAAAACAATAAGGACATAGGAGCGACTTAAGGTTATTCTAAGGATTAAGACCTGATAAATGGCCCCTTTCTTCCTTCGCGTATCGACTGTTGTTGAAAAGAGTGATTCTTAAAATAATGAATTTTTGAAATTTGGACGGAGTACCCTTTCATTTGGTTTTACACCTAAAAAGGGACAATCATGATAATTTCAGAATTGAGAAATATATTTTAAGAGCCGTTACCAATATCAAAACTTTTGATTTTTTTTCAAATTTTAAAGCTCGGTAGCAAACCCTGAAATATATTTTTAAAATATAAACTTTTATGAATATATTTTTGAAGACACAAAACAAAATTGGAGGGTGCTCTATCAAATCTCTAAAATTCATTGTTTAAGAACCATCCTAATGTTGAAACTACGTTTATCAGGCTAAGCTGTAAGTTCGGGAATAAAATCACCCCGATAATAACGCTGTTTTACTGAAGTGTATTTTTGATATGCACTACATTTTTTATAGACACAACGAAATTAAAAGGGACTTTGTACCGGGAATTATTAAATGGAAATTGACTAAACTATTTATAGTGTCTTCTTCATGCACATAAGAGAAAGGAAAACATACACTCAGTTGAATTAATTTGCAAATTAAAGTGTTACATAGCACGAACTGTAGGTTTTTGTATACTAAGTAAATTGGTATTTCACTAGTATAAAAGGTCGACTGGTATATTAATGTTGACAGTTAATATGCTCTTAAGGAAGAACTCGTAACTCTTAATGCCGATAATTTTACGGAAACATTATGACTGAGAACTCTTACTTAAGATTAATTCTATTGCTGCTGTGTTTTCACGATGTGTTTACTTTGTTCATTTAATGTGATATTTATTTCATTAATTATAAATTTTATGAACATTAGTGACTTCGCACTTGTGCGCTTTTTACAGTAAAATAAAACTAAGGAATCAAGGAATCAATAATTGATGGCGGCACGGTATCAATTACATTGCGCTCCTTTCTTTCAACTCGTTTTCTTTATGACGACAAAAATGAAAGCATATGGGTAGACTGTACATAGTAAATAATGTAATTAAGTCCTTCTAAACGTCGTATACACTTTTAACGGTATTAGAAGTAAGAAATAGACGTAAATAGTACAATTACAGAAGTTTGAAGTAGTTTTCATGTAATTTGCAAATAATATTATTATGAAAGAAACCTAGCACCGGATAAGTAACATCAGGTTGTCGATGAGGCAATAACGAATTTTTAAATGAATTATCGTTACCCGGTAATGTTAAAATTTCAAAATACGACAGACGACATTGAAATGAGTGCCAGAAGAAATACTATGCTTAAGCCACTTTACTACAGTTTGTTGTGGGGCAGAAAGATAAACATGTATTTTCCGATGTACAGTATACACGCTCTCAAAAAATTGAGTGTAAAAGTTTGGAGAATCACACAGATCGATACAGGTAATTTACGTTATGCTTTCATGAATATTAACTTGTATGCATGTTAATTTTCAGAGATGATAGAAAATTCCTCGATTAATATCTAGCTGTTCGGATTCTTTAAGTTACAAGTCATTTGGTGAGATGTAATGAAAAAAAATTAGAATAATTAGAATATATCTTATCATTTCAAAAGTTAAAGTCAATGATTGTGTAGGAGATGAAATGAAATGAACTGCATCACAATCACATCCCTTCACAAGAAATGATTCGACTAGAGTATTAAGAAGTCTGCTTGTGAAGGTCACGAGCTGGTTCGTTTGTACACTGCTCCTGTTGTAAATACACCGGTCTGTGCTAATGGGTTGTAGTTACGACTCATAATCACTCCTTCCTGCGTCGTAATTAAATTACTCTTAAAATACACGGCGGGAGAGGTGAATTAGAAACTTAACAATAATTATCCACGGGCAACGCAATCTAAAAGTTTCACACTTTAATGAATTAATTCTCAGCTTATTGTTTTACTGACTTCGGAGAAACTTACTGGTAACTTTGGAGAAACACTTAAGTTAGTTCCTGTGGTACAGACTAATGCATGTAGTTCAGAAAATATTTCATGCTCACTTCAATTTAAATGTGTAACATTTTATTCCTTCTAGGAAAAAGAAGCACTTCTATTTGTTTCTTTATTCTATTCATAAACTTACATTAAATATGCCCATCAACCTTAAATTTATTTCTAATTAAATTTTGATAAAATACTTTTAATTACGACAGTTCACAAAAAATACTAAATTTTAAGAACTACGAATCTTTTCAGAGTCAAGGTCCTCTGGGCCCTCAGTCTCTGACATTTACAACTTGCTTTCGTTAAAACCACGTATTATTACGCCCTGAACAACGGTGTCGACTTCTTCTGAAGTATTATTATAATGAAGGATTATTCCAGTTTAACGAAAGATTATTTCCAGAAAGATTAAAACAGGTCCGTAAAATACTTATAAGACTGATACGGAGCTGTCCCTTGTTAATGAACAGGAGAACTGTTGTAAATGGCCACCGTCGACGTCGATGCAGCGCTTTGCTCGATGTATCAAAGTGAGACTCGAGTAGTAGCTCTGCTTGAGGGATGGCAGCAATAGTGTTTTGAATGTTCTACTGTAGTTCTTCCAGTGAGTGAGGATTATTTGAGTATACCTAACCGTTCAATTTTCCCCGAGGGTAAAAGTCGTGGAGAGAGATCAGGCGATCGAGGTGGCTGGGAGATTTTACTCCCTCTCCTCACCGAACACCTCATGCACTCGTGACAAGATTCTGAAGGCGGAGTGAAGTGTTATTCCGTTTTGCTGAAAATATCAATAAAGTCGTTCAGATTCAGTGATTCCATCCACGAATGGATTAAACAGATTCTGAACATTAACAAGGGCCAATTTCGTGTCAGGAATACAATTCGTTTCCGGGACAGTTTTATTTTGCCCACTCTGTACAATATCAAGTCCTCGAGATGGACATAAATCATAGAAAGATGAAGTAAATGGGGAGAAGAGAAATAAATAAAAACCTGTTTCTCACCTAGTTCTGGCCATTTCATCGATGATCTTCCTTCCTCTATTCTATTGGTCCAGGACAGGTGTGTTGATCTGCCCCAGTACTGAGCTTGCCCAGCTCGCGTTTCGGCTATGAGAAGAGAGAGAAGGAGGGACTGTTATTAAGCGGAGTCTGAATCCCGTTGTTTCTTTTTACATCAGGTGGTACGAATTTTAAATTTTAAATTCTTTTACATCAGGTGGTACGAAATTAAAAGAATAGATATAGCGGACAAAATTTAGTGCATGTATACAGGCAGAGAATCAGCAGAACATATTACGTGAGATTGTCAATTACACGGGAAAGAGAGCGGACGGTGTCTGAAAGGAATAAAAGGTAAGATAATAATCTACTACACCTCGACGAGCTGATGGAGGAGGGAAAATGTGTGTACAGGAATTACAACAGTAGGTGTAGGATATCGGCAGTATAACAGATGGAATATGACGCATCTGCCCCCTCAAGACAGAGATAGACGCCAACAGAACCACTGTAACATGATACAACACAATGTGGAGAAAACGGGGAGTCGACGAGGAAGAAGTCAAAAAGAATTTTAGATTGACGCGATTATAAACAGTGTACATAGACAAAGAAATTAAAGAAAAACAAGTCTTTTTTTATTATTTGACCCAACATCAAGAGTATCATGCTAAGAAAGATGAGTAGAACATTTGAGTTTATTCTCCGAATAATCTAAATTGTTTTTCTTTAGCGTGTATTCATTATACCTTCACTACATTACATAACTTTGTATATTACAATAATATTATGATAATTACTCAAACACATAATATATTGTATTTTTTGTAATATAATATGTATAAATGAAATCCAATTTTCACACTGGAAAAAAAATCTGAAG
The DNA here is from genome assembly GCA_002313205.1 of Laupala kohalensis. NCBI lineage: Eukaryota > Metazoa > Arthropoda > Insecta > Orthoptera > Trigonidiidae > Laupala > Laupala kohalensis. The sequence continues at coordinate 248,223 of NNCF01138027.1, forward strand.
ATTCATACATTTGTCACTGTTTGAGAGAAAATATCTTTAAATGAAGATTAAAACCGAGAATCGTGATAAGTCATCTTGATTCATTCAAGTATAGATGTAAATCATTTTTTTATAGAGGGTCTCTAAACTTTGAGAAAATAATTTTATACATATCGATTCGTACATAGTATGATTGTTCCAAAATTTACCAGGCTTCTAATACTACTGAGAGATCTTAACTATTCTAAATTAGAATTTAATGTACCATTATTAGCTTCAATAATAAATAGCTTAATTAGCTTCTGAACCCTAAATACTGAGCGTAACAGAAATGATTGGATTTTGGAGTATTCTATCATAGAGTAATGGGATCATAATATCGTACTACACGAAATACGAAGAACAAAATAAAATAATTAAGTATTTCCCATTGATTATTGTCAATCACAATTGAAAATAGAAATTTCTTGCTAAAAATAGTTACTGCATATGATCAAATGTATTACAATACACTACTTACGGAAGAGGTTGAGTAATTGTTTACATCCTTTCTGGGAATAAAACTTCAATATTACTCACATCAAGTAATTAAAATGCAATTAAAAAGGAAAAAAATATGAATACTTAAACGAACAAAAAAGATGATTGTACTTTATACTATAACATAATAAGAAATCGACGACTTCTTGCAATTCAAGAATGCATTGATTGAACAAAATAGCAAACTATTTCTTTTTGGTTGATGTACACCAACGCTTAGCAACATATTACAACAAATTATCTCCTTCTCTAAAAGAAAGAGTAAATTCAAGAACTTAAAAGTGCTTCATAATAATTTTAGATAACCATTTTCATTCTTACTTTTGAAAATAATTTAAAATAATAAACAATTAAATTATTACTTATGACTTATTTTTGGACGATGACAATACTTTTTTTTTTTTTAGCATATTATCAATATACACAATATATTGTGATTGTCCAAAGAAGTCGTCGTAATTTATAATTTATTTATCTTGATTCTAAAATGTATGCAAATAGTACAATCATCGCAATGTTTTTCGACGATAATTTTTGGCTCGAAGGTCGCCGATAACCGACACCACCGATAGATAATCTGCGAATATACTCGAACTTTATTAATTCTGTGCATTATGAAGAAATGACATCAATTTCCAAGAAAATTTCAGGTACAATAATTAAAGTAATATGAAAAAGAAAGCAATTTTGATTTCGAAAACGTTTTGGGGCAGGTGTGGGATTTTTGCTCCGTCCCGGACGCTAGACAAAGATGATTCCGCACTGCGTTAAAATTCCTTACACAGTATTTCTTCGAAAGGAAAATAATCCAGATCGATTAAACGCTTTACTTACGCAATGTAATCACACCTTATATGTCAATGCCAAGATGACTGCGCGGTCGTGGGGAAGGATGTGAAGGCCGAGGAGACGGGAGCAGCAGGCCGTAGGCGGGGAATAAGCATCTGGAGCTCACCACTCCCCGTGCACCAGCTGTGCAGCCGTGGAAAGAGAAGGTGCTCCTAACACTCGAGGTGTTCCTAACTTTCTTAACGATCGATGAGGCGCGTTTCATGAAACTCGCAAAAATGGTTTCATGAAACGTCCAACAATGGTTTCATGGAAATGTGTTTCATGCAGTGCAACGGTTCTATTTGTTTTTGGTCAGAAATAACGAATTTAAGTACAGCTAGAATTGAACTTTGGAACCTAGAATTCTGATCAAATGAAGCTAGAAAAAGCAAAGGAGAAATAACCGTGAAGATAATACTAGAGATTAGAGAAAAAAAATTTCTTTGGCAACATCACTGATGGTTTGTTTGTTGTTGTTTTTTTGGTAGTTCGCATGGAAATTTTGCTATTGATTTCAACTTTTCTCTATCTATCTATCTATAAATAAATAAATAAATCAATAAATCAATAAATCAATAAATCAATAAATCAATAAATCAATAAATCAATAAATCAATAAATCAATAAATNAAATAAATAAATAAATAAATAAATAAATAAATAAATAAATAAATAAATAAATAAATAAATAAATAAATAAATAAATAAATAAATAAATAAATAAATAAATAAATGTATGTTTGCCCTCGTTCCTATTCATTCATCCGATTTACGTGATTATTTTATTAATTCATAGATATGTTCGCTGACAAGGTTGTAGTAAATATTTTGCCACCTTATGTATCACAAGTAATAGGCAATAATATAATAGAAAATCAAGGGGGAAATCAATCATGGGAGACGTATATTCGCTCACGCTGCCTAAACGGTTAGAGGTAGGTAACAACTACGAATGGCAATATTGTTCATATCAAAGAGTTTTACAAAAAATTCGCGACAGTCTATCTGCTACGGTGAACCTAAATTATCGAAAAGAAGGTTTTAAAAATAGACGTGTTAAAGTAATTCAACTTAAGAGAATGAATTCAAGTAGGTAAAAATAAATCCTCATCAATTCTATGTGCTCTATGCTTTTTTGTATTTAAGAAAGTTGAAAAGTACCATTGAATTGTAAAATTTGGACGAATAGTTTAGATTTTACAATCGTTTCCTTATTCATGCCTCCGTCGTTGCCGCTCGGCTCCACCGTGTGCCTCGGGCAAGCATTCGGCTGGAACGCCACCCGGCGATAGGAAACATTTCAGACTAAACTTTTTCGACTATTCTAAAGTGTAAAGAAGAGTTAATGTGAAATAACAGAAACACACGGGGAAAACCGGGGCGGGTTACTTGTTAATAATAAAACAGAAAAATACGTAATTGGAAGTGGAGTTTCATGAAAAGGAGTTTCGTTTGTGTGCTTTGACGTACGCGCGTGCCGTAAGTTATATATTAAAGAAACGTGTTTCGTGTAGTGGGTTGCATCGGTGTGCACTGCACCTACAATAAACGCAAGACATTGACGTACAGCCAAGTAAGGTATTACTAAGTATAATAGCTATTTATTGGTGAATACTGAATAGCTTTTCTCGGCAGCCATAAATATTAGTTTCATTGCTCGACATCTCAAGAATACCTTTCAAATTGTATAATTTAGTGATCTGTCTCTCCGGTAAGCGTACCGGTAAAATTAGATTTGATGTTTTCTGTGGTCTCTAACTATCGAAGCTAATTAAAAAATCACTCAATTTTTCTCTTTAGCTTCAGCAGCTTGAAAATTGAAACTTTCTGCGAGTGAATCTCATAAATGTAATGTGATGGGTGAAAAATTGGGAGAGAATATTATGATACGAAATGTAAAAAGAAATCTGAATTGGTGTTTTGGCTACTGAATATGTCGTTGCGAATACATATCTTCAATTATAGTACAATTAACTCAATTACGTTAATTTTTTACGAGAAAAACTCGTCAATTGCGACGAATAAAATACCTGTCTGTAAAATATGCCAAGAAGTGATCAATTTGGATCGTGGGTCAAGTGGGTCAAAATTTTTAAGCAATGTTCAGATTACGTATTTTGTCGAAAATAATTTAAATCTATATGAATTTACTGTGAAAAAACATCGATCATAAAATTAGTTCCATTCAAAGAAACTATAGATTTCAACTCCACTATTCCACTTTTGGGGAGAGTGGATTGAGTTGCAGCTAATTTTTTGTTTTTCAGAAAAAACAGAATATGTATAACTCATGATCAATGACAATGGATGCAAGATTGCACTTCTTTCACTCCCTCACTAATGATTCGCTGATTTTTTGAAGGGCACGACCAAAATTATAGATTGAGAAGCTGAAATTATACTTAATCGTAATACATTCATGATTTCGTAATACTACTAGTGATTACAATACTAGTTTTGAAAACGCTCAAAACTAGTATTAGTTTTTTCTCGAAACTAAGTGTGGCAAAAATGCATCTGCCAAAACTAGTTTTGGTGTTTTCTTCCCGTCCAATGACCGTATTTGGGTTTTGTGCGTAACACATACATTTGAAACATCTCCCGTGGTTTCATCTTGAAATGGTATGAAATATGTCTCCGGTTCTCACTTCACGAAAGTGTTTCGTTGCACAATCTCAGTGTTATATTAATTATTTTATTTTATCCAGATTAATTTGATTTAATTAAAGCAAATAAGCAGAATTTTCATGAAATATTGCCGTGACCGGTGGATAAATATTTACTTCTCCAACTCTCCTGTCCAGTTCTAAACGTATTCTCCTTCTTTGTACCAAAAATACCATTTAAAAATATTACAAATTTTGTGAAAACAATGACCTCTCATGTAACGATACGATTCAAAACCAGGACTGTAAATACAGTAAATTCGAAATGTTTTTTCAATTGATTTATTAAATGATTTTTTTGTAGACGATTATTTATTACTAGTGTGTCAACATTTCAGCAGTACATTGCTGCCACCGTCAGACGAACGCTTGTGTGTGGACATATAAACAAATTTGTTTGCTTTATTGCAGTAACAAGTAGAAAAACAAATTACAATGTCGAATTGATTTTTTACGTCGTACAAATATGACAGAGTTAAATGTTCCTTTGGAAGAAGAAAATTTCTCTTTTCAACGTATTTTCGTCGTAAGATACGTCTCATTCTCTGGAATCAAGATATTAGGATCATTGAACAAGAAATTCTCAACAGAAACGGGAGGAAGGAGAACAAGAGAACTGTAGAAAAATAATGAGAAAGGGAAACAGAATTAGTGACGGAAGGAGAAACGGACAAATTCTACAACAGGAATGAAATCACACACACTTCATAAAAGAAAAGTGCACTAGCCCGTCTGCTAAGGCACGGTAATCTCTTTGAGTAAGGGAACGCAATATTGACGAAGAAAGTCATGAGGAAGGAATTCAGATTTTTATATACTGTCACGCCGAAAAAATATCTTTGAAAATGTTTCAAAATGAAAAAACGGGCAACAATTTTTTAAAAAAATTATATCCAAGAAAACAAGAAATACTTATTGATAAGAAAAAGAAGCATAAGAGAGTAGATGCCAGAAGTTTAAACAAAGTGGAGAAAAATGTCGTAATCGTCTGTTAAAATCACGGTGCAACATGTTATGAATATTCTTCTTAGAACTAGTATTTCTTTTCCTAACCAAAAATGGTATATAGTATGTTTTAATTAATTGTGATAACTACGCCTGGATCCTATTGATGCGTAGCGTTAACAGTAAACGGAGATAATCGTATGAAAGAAGAGGATGTCAAAGAGAATATTTTTCGGGAATCGCACTTTTTTCGCCAGTGTTAGATTGTTTAAGAGTTAACTCCTCTTCAGAGTGGTTAAAATAAAAATATATAGATCAATCATACGTCCAATAGTCACTTATGCTGCTAAAACATGGACACTTAAAGAAACACGCACTAGCAAATTTAAAGAAAGGTAATGAGGAGGATTTGTGGTCCTATAAGGCGAGAAGATGGAATTAGAGAATAAGAAATAACTGCAAAATCAATGGACTGAACAAATCCGAAAATATAATTAATCAAATTAGGTCACTGGATAGGACACGTCCACAGGACAAAAGGAGACAGGTTATTAAAGTAAGTTGATTCTTGGTATACGTTGGTAACCAGGAAGAAGGGGACATCAAAAGTTATATGAAAAGAAGACGTACTGAAATAAATTAAGAGTATGAAAGTCACGAACTGGTTGAAGAAAGCTCAAGAAAGAAAGGAGTGGAAGGTTGTAGTGAAACGGGCCAAAGCATTCCAAAAGTAATTCTCTGAAGCGCGCAGAGGAAGAAGGATAAATATGGAGACGCGCTGGGAATCGAAGCGGGATCTCCTTCTTTGATCTCAGGGGTGTAGTCCGATACACCACCGGTTCGCCATCCACACTTCTACACCATTTACATCAAGACTTCATGCACCCGGGTCCCGGGTTCATACAAGGTTGGATGAAAATGGTGTATAATTATGGAAGGCGAACCGGTGGTATAGCGAAAAACATCAGTGCAATCAAAGCAGGAGATCCCGGTTCGATTCCCGGATCGTCGCCATTCTCATCACAAATAATTAAAACGTGCTGTACGCAATATATACGAGATAGAGAAATAATCACCGCCATTTCTTCTCCATGTGTAAATTTTCGGAAGAAATACATGCATGCAATTATTCGGTTAAGATATAATCTGATTCAAATATTTATTGTAATATCGTTGCAAAAATTAGGTTAAATTTTCGAGTTGGAGGATGTTTCTTGGTTCACATCGGAGTTTTATTTTGACCTTTAAAATAATAATATCAGGAAAAGATTTTTGAGTTGAGGTCTGTTGAAATAATACTATTTATGTATGTGCCAACATTTCCACGTATATTAGTTTTTCATCAGATCGGAAGAAATTAATAAATACCACACTACAGTTTGGAGAGAAAACAAAAAAATTACAATTATTATATATAAATAAATAATTTAGTATGCACAATGTATTGTTTATTTACATACCATTATTACATTTTTTTCTTTTCTACAAACTGTACTGTGGTATTCATTTTCTTTAGCCCCGATGGAGCACTAATCTAGTTCGAAACTTTGGCACATAACTAGTATTATTTCAACAGACCTTAGCTCAAGAACCTTTTCCTGATATTATTTTGAAGGTTAAGGAAATCCTTCGAAGTGAAAACTAAGAAACATTCCAGATATTGTTTCTTAGTCTTATCCTCATCATATTTCGTACAAGTGTAGCAAAGAACTTAAGCTCCATCTTACAAAGTGGGTAACGAGACAATGTGAACTGTTTCATATTTCACTCCGAACAAAAACTTATGTCTCTTTAGAGGTTCTCCAGCTTCCAAGAAGTGATCTCATCCGCTGCAGTTAAGTAACTTGATAAAATATGCATTAATTTTTGATAAGAGCAATGGGGAAACTTGGAAAGTACGCCGACACCTATGGGAGTTCACACAAATTAATAACCGGGAAGTTAGGCGAACGTATTAATTCTACAAGGAAGTACGATAACAGTAAAACCAAGCTTGGATGAGTCGCGAGTTCCAGCTTAGTTTTTATGACAGTTGATTTTGTTCCTACCACAAAGTTTTAGATGAACATTACTTTCTATAGTATAGTATACTCCAATATAAAAGACAGACACTTTCGTTCATAATGAGACACTAATCTCTAATGTTTCATACAGATTCATCAATTCTCAACTGAAATATCATGGTCATTTCTTCTTTTATTTCTATATCCCTAACAGATATCTGATTTGTTCCTAAAAAATATGTTCATATATGTATATATTTACACCCTTGCTAATATATACATGCAAAACGAAAGTTTTAAATACGGATGTGTGTAAAATTTACCGTGAAAATATTCGAGTACGTTTATTCCTTAATATAACAGTAAGTAACACCAAATTGCGTATTCTACAATGAGTTTAGTTGTGTCGGTTAAGAGATTATAGATACTCATATATTTTTATTTGTATTAGTTGTGATGATCTAAGAATATATATATGTGATAATTTGTCTTCAAAATTTTGGGACATATTTCTCAAATTGTGCAAAAATTAAAATAAAAAAATGTGAGAATTTTTGTCAAGTTTCACTGCATCTTATGCAATACAGACTTATTACAATTCTGTCCCATTTTCAAAGCAACATCTTCTTATATTGATGAAACCTCTTATATTTCATTGAAGTATCAATTATTCTTTCTCGAGTACCTAACTTTAAAGACAAGACAATCAAATAAGTGTTAAATCCGCGAACATGTGAGTTGTTTCCTGGAAATATTACTTTTTTCGTTTCATTATTTTATAATCATTTTGAAACAAATAGCATGGTTTCTTATTCACAGATAGGTAGGGATTTTTTTACAATAAATAAAGACTATACGTATTGCAATTTATACATAAAAGTTTTCATATCTTATATCTACAAAACTTTTTGTCCGTAGAGTTAACATAGCAATTTGCATTTTAAAATAGATGAGTTCCCCTAAAAGATTCTTTCAGAAAAAAATCGTTCAATCAACAGTAGTTGAACGAACGTTTCTTACTACAAGTTGTATTTCCCAAATTGATGCAAGGGGGAAAATATAACCTCTGTTCACAATGTTTCATTTACTTTCTGCCATTGACATCTTTGATTTACTTTAAAAACAAAATCTTGAATGAAGTTTTATCCTATTCTTATTACAATTTCACAGATAAAAATAAACGTGAATAAAGAGCCACACTCTTCTTCTTTGTCCAACCTTCTTTCCAGTCTATCTGGGGTCGAGTCTCCTTATACGTCTGCGCCAGAGAGTTCTATTTTGACTTGTCTGTATACTAAGTTTTTCGCACTGGATCTCTTTCTGCATACTTGACCACCAGGTGGTGGGCGGTCGTCCTCTTCCTCGGGGTCGGTCGGGGATCTTCAATGCCTTTTTCACAGCGTGATCGTCTTCGCGTCTCAGGATATGGCCATACCAGCGGAGTCATCTTTCTTTTACTTTCTCGACAATGAGTGCTACCGTAAACGATCCTCTGACATACTCATTTCGCACTTTGTCTCTCCTCCTGCCCATCTGAGCATTTTCATCTGAGCGTTTACATGTAGTTGTTGCTCATGTGCTGTTTTAAGGGTCCAGCACTCTGCCTCATATGTTATAACCGTTTGTACTACAATTTTGTACACTTTCCCTTTTGCTCGTATTGGCATTTTCCGGTCGCAGAGGACACCTAATAACGATCTCCATTTGAGTCAAGCCGCATGAATTCTGTGGTCGACATCTTTATCTACGTTTGCGTCAGGGGTGAGCACAGAGCCTAAATACTTGAAGTTATCCACTTTGGGCAACGCACGGTTGTCTATATTGTAAGATTCGATTAATCCTCGATTATTAATCGATATAATAAAGTTATAAAAGATCCGAATGTTCGTAAGCAAGCGGAAGAGTACCGCGACCGTTGAGGCGAAGTTGTAGTGGGGTGGGGAAGGCTCTTAGCAATTGGAGTAGACGCAGGGCTTCCTTGATCCAAGAAAGGACCATAAAACGTAGCGAAGGGAAAGTGTCGGCGTCCTCTGCACTTATTTTGAGCAAAAGCAGTCGGGAGTTAGAAAATGGCGAGGATATTGTAAACAAAATCGTTGGGAGTGAAACTGGTAAGAAACGGAAAATTACTAGATATTGTTGAAAGGAGGTCAGCGTCGGCGATGAGTACGAGTTTAAACATGCAGCGGCTAGATAGACGCAGGTCGTGAGAGGAGAAAGAGAGAGATTTTATGAGTTAAAGGGACGACAAAAGGAAGCGGGGGTATGAGTGGGCGCACCCTTAGCTCGTTGAATTATCAAGGATAGCGACCAGCGGTCTAGAGACGGTTGGCGAGCGTTGCCCATGTAGAAGAAAGAAACATTGTCTCGTTAGGGAATTCCTCATCCATCTTCCGTTGATGTCTTTTTTTGCTGTTAATAGTCTGCCGTGGTTATTTTTATGTATTTATTTGACTTAGTATCGAGCATGGATCTGTAGCGTTGCCGGGCTATTATATAGATAGTATTTTCATTTTCTGCATTTTAAAGTTTATCATAAAATTCTTCCCCAGATATTGCCCTGGTTTGAGCTACTTCCCCTTTTGCTATCTTCTTGAGACTCTTATACTCTATACGGTCTTCATCTAGATTCGATTTCTGCCACCTTTTGAATGCGTCCCTCTTAGCTTTTATAATTTTGATTCCACCAGAATGTTTCCTTGTCCTGGCGCTGTGCTTCTCGTGATACTCCCACAGTCTCTTTAGCTCTCTCGAGGCAAAGTTTCTCAAAATCAGATCACATCTCATTTACTGGTTTGTCAATTCCTATATCTTCTACCACATAAGTGCAGACCCAGTCGAGGACTTGTGTACCTTTGTGGCTGTGTATCTTTTTCCACTTTATGCTCTCTGTTCTATCAACGCGTTTTTTATAGACTTAAGTACCCTCATAACTGAGACGAAGAGTCTATGTTGTTGTATGATTTCGATACCAGGAATCACTATTCAGTCTTTATACAATTTAAGACTATTGTTGTTGGCAAATATGTAATCTATTTGCGTGTTGTGGTTTTAACATTTAAAGGTAATTAGAAGCTCTGGTTTCTTTTGGAAATATATATTAATGATTTTTAAGTTATGCTGTGTTGCAAAGTTCTGGATATCCTTGTCTTGTCCATTTGCACTACCGAACCCATATCCTCCATGTAAGTCATTGTAGAGGTCGTTACTCTCCCCGACATGCCCATTTAGGTCTCCACCTATATGAACGTATTCACCTGGAGGTATGTTTTGCATAGTCTCATTAGTGATCCCAAAATTCCTGTTTTTCTTGTTTGGTACAGCCAGTTTGTGGTGCATACGCTGAGACTATATTTAAAAGCAGTTGATCATCTATTGTCAGTTTTATGGTGATTAATCTGTAGCTTTATCTGTCTACATTGATTGTACTCTGTTTCAGATGTTCATCGAACACAACACCTACTCCGTTTCTTCCGGTATCAATCCGATGGTGTACAACCTGGTAACCATTTCCTATATCCCTGGACTTCGACCCTTTCCATTTGATGTCATGAACGCAGCAGGCGTTAATTTGCTTAATTTTGAGAATTTCACTGAGCTCATTACTGCGTCCAGTCATTGTGCTGAGATTCCAGGTTGCGAGTCTGAGTTTGTCAAAGGCTTCAGTATGCGAACTCTGTCCGCAGTCTCCACTTCGACTACTTCGAAAAAGCTTGCAGCAGGGGTTTGTTATCGAAGTATCCTTCTCAGACCTTGTTGGTCCGCGGGAGGTAATAAATTTCCCTCCTACCAGGCATATCTACCGAGCGTTCCCCTATCCACCACCTGGGGACGCGTTCCCTAGGGATAGACAAAAAGAGTCATAGAATTATGAGAAATTAAAGACACTTTTGATCCGAGAATTTCGATTATTTAATAAGTCCTCGCAGAGTAACAGAAAGCTATCAATGACTCTTTTGATATCCGAGCGTTATCCTTACCGTCACTCATGAAAAAGAAACTATAATATATTTTGCCATGCTGAATGTTATTTTGGCGGGCATTCTGAAGAAATAATGAACTTTCTTGCCTTACTCTCTACCAACATTATCAAAGCATGATAAATTAAATAGCGTTTCTATGTTGCTCATTGTTTTATTGGTATAAAGCTTTTTCGGCTGCATAGCAACCATCGTCAGTAACATACACTGAGTATTGAGGAATATTTTTTGGCGAATGCCAAAATTATTCGCCAAAAATATTTCACAATACTCAGTGTATGTTATTGACGATGGTTGCTATGCAGCCGAAAAAGCTTTATACCAATAAAACAATGAGCAACATAGAAACGCCATTTAATTTATCATGCTTACTCTCTACGTCGTCAGCGTACAGAAACAATGGTAATGGGACACCATGTGGTTACGATCGGAGTTCACAATATTTTTTTTCCTTCACAAATGACTTTTTGCTGAAAATGACATCATTGTTGTGTGCTACTCATAGCACTAACATACAAATTAAAAAAGTTAATTATATTTTTGAAGGTTTGACTAATTGGCGAGTCCATATGAAATAAAACAAAATTGGACCTTCATGACTCAGAATAAGATTTTGTTCGTATATTGGTAGTACTAATTTACATTTTTATTTAATCACCGTTCTTTGCCTCTGTCTAACCTGAAGAAAATATAAATTTCAACTCTACTTCAAATATTTTTTAAAGATTTCAAAACAAGTCGGAATAGACGCAAATATAGAATTTTTGAACTTAAAAAAGGACGGAAGAAAAATACTTTTTCCTTTTCATTTTTAGCATGAACTATTCGTTCTACCAATGTAGAGAAAAAATATTAGACACGGACATCCAGTTTTGTCCGATTTCACGTAGAATGACCCTAATATCAAGCGGCAGAAGTACCCTAATAGCCTCAGGATATTTTCCAAACCTCCCTCCCTGTGAGTCTCGCAGTATCGTATCTCGAGACCTCGAAGTTTTCACTCGACGCTTTGCAGACTCCGTTGAAGCGTTTATCTCGCCAACCACGACCTCGGGGCTACGCAGGTGCCTCACGGGCGCACAGCGAATGTTCACGTTCCGTGCCTCCACAACAGTTCATAAACGAGATACGGCGCTCCACGGGGAGTATACGCGAACGATGTTACAGATACAGTAACATTGAAGAAGAGGCAGGGAGATGATGGATTTGTTGAAAATTACGAGATGATATAGAGAATTGTGGGATGTTTTTTTTAGTATTTATACATCTATATGTTTTAAAGAAAATGTTTTATTTTTAAGTATTTAAACATACACCTTGCAAAGAGGACCTTGTTCATGATTAAAACGTAATAATCAAATAGTGTGAAAATGGCGAATTGTATTATTTACGAAACGGGTTATTTCTATTCGTAGTATAGTACAAGTACTCTCCCACATTACTTGTTCTTATTTATTCTAATTATTTTATTCTTTTTTGAAGATACAACACTTATTTTTTCTACCATAAATTGCCTAAAAATGTTCAATTGCTTACTAAATCATCAAAACCATGTGTTTTATTTGAACTCTACGAAATAATTGATAATATAAAAGAATACAAAATAATTCAAATTCATGATTAGTTATTTCATGACTAAGGAATGATAGGAAGATGCGTCAAATATCAGCGTTTATAATATAGACAACAAAAATCTCTCACTGGAAATCACAATTATCGTCGTACTACAATTATAAAAAAACAAAACAATAGTTATTACTCCTCCCAAGTTTACTCTTTTCTTCGAGAATCGTCAATTTTTGTTCTGAACAGCTTCAAGAAATGTCAGAGAAGTTCTAAAATTCATGCAACATATTTTTTAATCGATGATGTGAGTCAGATTCAATATTTGAAGTTGTTGAAAATGTATGAATGTGAAAATCCCTAGATGATACAGCGGATTTTGTTACGGAATAACAGCTTTTCATTTTACCTCACAGACACTTTATTGAATTAAATTTTAGAATTCAATCTGCATATATATAAATGGTCGAAAATGGAACGTGCCGTCAAATATCCCATCCAGTGTTATCCATATTTTGTAACATTTGTTTGTAACCAAATGAGGTCGGAATTTTGGGTCTACATTTTTATAGCCCACTCAAGCCAGCCTGATGAATTATATGGATGAGCAATGAAGATGATAGGAGCGTTGAGTAAATAGAAGATGAAATCACAAATCTTAACGTTTACATGGGATTTGAACAATCTTAAATTTGGAAGTTAGTATCCTTATAACGTATCGTTATGTCGGAAATCCAGATCTATACAAACAATTACGTCGGGTCGATTCTACTTTCCTTTCAATATTTTCGTATAATCAAACATGGAGTTAATACAAATAGACATATGTACGAGTTCACGGAGAAATGTTTGAGAGTTTCTAATTCCTCCAGTCTAAAAATGACTATTACTGATCTCTTTTTCACAAACATGCAAAGAATCGGAATCCGATAAATTATAAGATTTACAAACATCGTTGTAGGTCAAGAAGCTGTTTTGGAACTGAAGAACAAATAAATAAGTCATTGGATTTCGGTTGTGCTATGGAATATTTTTCCTTCAATTTCCNTGAAGAACAAATAAATAAGTCATTGGATTTCGGTTGTGCTATGGAATATTTTTCCTTCAATTTCCAACAGAAATGATTTAAAAATGTATTTCACAAGATAGTAATGAATTTACACCAAATCAATAATAAGTGTTTACAGAATTTTATAACTCTACATTTTATTTCATATTTGAAAGCAAAATGGTATTAATCACTTATGAGAGTTCTCAAGATATCGCTTTTACTTTGAAACAGAAAGATATAATTTCAAATTTGTATTTTCGGACTCACAAAGATTTAAAGAATAAATATTCATTTATATTTAAAAACAATTTTCACGAAAAAATAAATATTATTTAACTAACAATGGAGTACAATTAAAGCTTCCTTTCGCTATCAGACATCGGCAAACCAACAAACAACCTTGTCAACAAATCCTCTCGAACTGTCCATGACTCTGCTCCAACTTACTTGTTGAAAGTTTTCCCGAATTTCGGACAAGGTCACTGTTATCGTTGGCCATAAGATCTCGAGGTAAATGCATAGCCATTGTGGTAATAGTAAGTGTGTGTCCAAGTTCGTTGAGTCACTGGAAATATGTTGTCGGTTGGGTGATGTCATTTCAAAACTCAAGTGGATGGAGCCGTCAATATCTTCCACGAAATTCTATTTGCTACGTAAACTTCCCAGAAGATATGGGGTGGAGTTCATCAGAACTACACGTGGTTTCTAATAAAATTATTTAGAAGAAAAGACTTGAAATAATTGATTTAAAAATGTATAGAAAATTATTAAAATAGTACATAATATTGAAGTCAACAAATTCTTTACACGGTTACCTTTTTCAAACTGAACATTTTCAAACGATAATACATCGAATGTTTGGTCAATTGGAATTTTTACACGTATTTGTATGTTTTGTTATTTCATGTTTTGTTTCAGTTTTCGAAGTGAAGAGAGTTAGACCTAAAATTTCGATCAAGAACATATACAACTTGGGAATTTACAATCCAGACACTGAAAAAAAAAAAACATCGAGAGAAAAGAGCTTTTTGATATGTGTAGGTCCTCGAGTAATACAGTCCAGCACGCGCCCTACCTGGACAGACATTGGCGGCTTTTGAAACCGATACATGCTTCGTCCATTTGTTTGAGAAAAAATGTCCTCAGAGTCACAATTCTTTTTATCCCTCTTCATATGGACATGGAGTATCGTAAGTCAAAGTGAAAAGGGGTTGCCTCAATATACTCGTAGGTATCAAAGAGTTGATTTGATTTTTACACAAACTATTCCTTTCAACACAACCACAAATACTTTTAAAATAATGAGATTATCAATATGAATAACATCAATATGAAATAGTTTGATTTTTTGTGTGGATATTCAACTAACGGGCGACAAGATCGCAAATAAGAATATATTTCCAAATAATGTTAGCATAGTGAGGAGTGGCGAGTTCTCAGAGGAGTGACGACATTTATAGAAGTGCAAAGAGATCACATTTTCCGTTGGGCATCATTGTCACATTCTCAGAAGTTAGTTGCATTCATGGACACACTACTTCACGAGAAAAATCAAACAAAATTGGGGCTTCATTCTCATCCTCTTAATTTAGTGCCTCGTGCCATCCAAATATCATGAATAACTGTTTATTAGAGTTTGTCACAAAAATTATTTGACTGACATAAAATGTCATCATATTAGTTTTGGATTTCATAAGACCACAAACTATTATTTCATGGTGTTTTTACCATGATTTCCAAACAAAGAAAGAAACAAAACAAACCAACAATTAGTACGAAGAAAATAACAGAAAACTTCTCAGTCGGGACACTAACCTTTAATGTATGATGAAAGTAATCAAATAATTTTAAATATAGCAAATACAACCCCCCTCCCCCCCCCAAAAAAAACAACAACTCTTTAGTGCTTCCTGATGTTTTTAGTAATGCATGGATGTCAATGGTATTGTTACTTCGAAAACTAGTTAATTCATTAAGTAGTAAATAAAATGGCTAATTCTCTTAATAGCTTTGAAAAAGAAAACATTTTATATCTCATTGCTCCAACATTTACTCCCTTCACAATATATTTATATTTCTGATATTTGTCGATTATTTTTGGATACGGACGTTACGGTCTTTATCTTTGACAAACTGACTTTGTATTTGCATCGGATGTCCTTTACGTGTTTACCCACTGTACACCAAATCAAAAACAACCTCAGACTATACCGTAGATTATTTTATATTTGGTAATAACATATAAGTATCCTCAAATCCAAACTGCATCCCAAGCCTACTCATCTGTTGTAGAGTAAGTATCGGGTCCATCCTGGGGTCAAACCGGCCGGAGCAAGATGAATAAATAAATAAATTTATTGTCAAAAAAGCAGTACAAACTGTGTATGATCATGTGGGGGACAAGAAACTACTTTGCTGACCACATCTACTCCTAGAGTCGAGGTCGACCAAGGCTGAGCTCTAACATCTCCGAATCCGTGGGGCACACCTCAGACCCTGTCCTGGGATAGTTCAACGTTCCATGTGGCATTGTTTCTCGTTACGTAACCGTACTCCACGCAGTCAGTCAAATAATTCTATTGCTTTCTCTTGTTTTTGGGCATTGTTTATTGATTGCGAGTGCCAATAATACGATTACATATAAAGGAGAGCTAGGCTTACAGTACTCATCGTGGTGTGTTTATTTTGCGTTTTTCAGTTTCAGGATACGTGGAATACACGAAATATTCAATATGTGCATAATACACGAAAATAACTACAATTCAGTTTGGAATAATAAATGGATAACAGCACATGTTTATTAAATAATTTCTTTGTAAATATTAAATCTGCCACTACCCTTGGGTCCTTGATCGGAATTGATGGAATGGTCCTTTGCTTGTTCCCGAAGAGCAACTTAGTTTATTATCCCCCACGTGTTTACGCAGTTTGCAAGTGTTTTTTGACAATAAAGTTTTTAGATAAAATCACAAGATCTAAAACTGCATTAACTATATGTTAGCATTTCCCATGCTCCATCATAGGACCAAAGAAAGCTTCCAAAGGTATCAGCCTTTCGAGGAAAGCTAGGATGATAATGATACATGTTTGTTTATACTTTATTATTAATTTTACGTTACTTCTTTTTTATTAATTTTGAATTTTCTTGTTGTTTTCAGTACTGAACACTTTATTTATTCTCTAAAAAATTTGTGTATATTTGTATTTAGGAGTGTCTAGAACCAATCAATAGGATTTACATGGATTCATTCGGAAATAATTGGCTCGGTTTTCGTAAGTTTCGGATTACGCGAAATGTCTTCGTGTGCATATTCGAGAGAAGCCGAGGTACCACGCGGTTTATAAATTAAAAGTATTCATATTTTAAAGTAATAAGTATTTATTTTGAATAGTAATAAGTATTCGTCTGTGTTATAATATTGGTGCCCTGTGAGACAATCGTTGGTAAACCTTTCGAAGATTGGGCCAAAGTCAGAACGAATCTAAAATAATATTGTAACCTTATAACCTGTAATGTATTACTTTATAACTTATAATATGTAGGTAATTGAAATAACAATTCACTAATTTGTGATGGAGATGTTTTCTTTAAAATTAAATTAACAAAGCTTGAAGTGCATTAATCACAAAACCCACAATGGTTTCATCACTCCATATTATGTACTTACTATTTTCATCTCAACAGTATTTAAATAACGGGATTTGGTTGAACATCACAAAGGAAAAGTTACGTTCATATTTTAAGCTTCAGAAAAATGAAATATCCGTATTTAGTTTTCTTCTTAACTTCCCAGTAAACTCGGAAATTCACGATTGCCACTCTTGACTTAACGTAATACAGTGACGATCGGTTTTGTTGATTATAGTTCTTTATTGCCTCGTTTGACTTACGCCCGTTCTCTGTCCTAGACAAGAACACCTTCTGGTGGAATTTCCTGTGTCTTTGTAAACTAACTGAGGACTTAAGGATCTCTAATATAATTTTCGTATTCGCTATAAAATGAAGAATAGGACAAAATAGAGACAAGGTAGTTCTACATCAAGTGATTCTACCTCGCCTATCTCATTCTGGTGATACTCAAGAGAGAGGTAACTTAAAACAGTGACAGCGAAACCAGAAACAAGATCCAAGTGCGATACCGAACCAAATTTGTAAGGACCAGAAATTAATTTTGAAATCAGTAACTCTACCGTCACAATGAGTACTAATTAATATAAACTAATATAATAAGTATGAGAATAGGCATGAAAAAGATTTCACATTGATGCCGGACAATAGAAAAATTGGGCCTCTACAAACTTGAAAGAAAAAGGACGCGACCATCCACGGGGAATATCTTCGAGATAAGATTGTCGAGATTAAGTATTAAAATTGAACAGTGGTGTAAAATATTGAAATATAGGAGGATACAAGAAAATATTTCCTAGGAGAGTCAAATAATCTTGAATGTTTTCGAGCAGTTGTTAGTGAACAGGGAGTAAAACTTCAAGTTAGTGGGTTCATAAGTTTGGGAGTTTAAAACCTTAGGGCCCGGGAAAGACGTGAAGAGCGCCATCCACCGTGGGGTTGTTTATTTATTTATTTGTACAGCATCTCTTACACAGTACCTAACATAGTCAATACCTGGGATGAACTTTGTTTTTTTTAATTGTCCTTTTTTGATTCTTTATTCTTATTTATTTTTTCTAACACAAAGTGCACAACTTTCAACAACTTGAATTATTGTTTTCTTGCAATCGTCACTTGTATTATTACCTGGTTGAGGATGTTTGTTTCTACTTTTGGGGGATATGGTATTCTAGTTTCTATTAGATTTTATCACCAATCTCCAATCCTTTTTATTACATTTTGCACCATGCTTATCCGTGTTACTATACCTTGAAATTTCTCTCTGATGTTAATGAATTCTCATTTTTGTTCAATTCTAAATGGTCTATAATGTTTGATAATTCTAACCAACTCTCCGCGTTCTTGTGTTTGAAACCTATGAGAGTCTAACGTGTCTTGGTCTACAATAATTGAAAGAAAATGTTTAATCAATATTGACTTAACCTTTTACAAAGAACCTTCTTCAAACCTTCTAGAAAGGACAATATTTTTAAATGTCGAAACGTACATCTTACTTCAAGTACCTGAGACAAATTTCATAGGATATTCTAGATAAATTGTATTAATATTTTTCTGTACACAATAGTTTTCAAGATTTTTGTAATCAGTAATTTTGCTCAGATAACATGAAGTTCTTTATATACGAAAACCATTCGGAGTTGTATTAAGGAGGTAAAATAATTTTGAAATTATGAAACTCCGTGACTTCTCAAGATGCCCGTAGAAAGAAACCAACACATTTGGCAAGACATTCAGTAAGTAAAATTAAATTCACTCTTTTTTAATAGATCGTTTTGCTAATTTAGATCCAGCTGTGAAATTCTGTTCAATTCGGTTGCCGAAAACAATAACAACTTGCTGAAATCAGATTCATCAAATTAACTCTCATATCTGATTCCATGTAAACAATTAGAAAAGTTTTAGCAGAATGAAAAATTAATCTCTTTTGCTTCATTTTCTAGAGCCCCTAATAAGAAGTACTTTTATATTTTCTCTGATTTCTTTTTGTGTTTTTGTCAAGATTTCCACCTGCCG
>NNCF01138027.1:268298-289213 GCA_002313205.1 Laupala kohalensis
CGGACGCGTCGGCGTCCAGTGGAGAGGAGAGTTAGTCGCACCGCGAAGTCAAGCCGAACTAACCGAGGGTAGAGCTCAGGTCTCAGTTGGACGGAATGTGTTGTTCTTGGGACCGCGAGATCTAAGCCAAGTACTAGGGTTGGATTTGCACTCATGACCTTTAGGTCTAGCCAAGTACAAAGGATAGGAGTTGTACTCAGGACCTTTAGGTCTAAGCCAAGTATGGAGGGTTGGAGGAACGGACGCACGCATCTGTTGCGCGAGTGGCAGCCGTTCCTCCTCGAACCCTACGAGCGGCGGTTTATATAGCCATATAACGCCGAGTCGTCAGTTTGAATGTGGTGCGTCACTGCTTGACAACGCGGGTGGTGCTACCCGCATTCACGCGACACTGGGATGACTTGGTGATGAGCAATCACGCTAACACTTTAGCCACCAGAGGGGCTCAACTGAATTGCAGAATACATTGACCAATGGTTCTATAATAAGGTATCGGCAATATCTTATTGTAGGGTCAGTAAATATTAAACTGCACCAAATATTTTTCAATTGTACGGGTTTTTACTGGTCGATTATACTTGTCTCAAATGTGACCTCATCCTGCAAATAATTTATGATAAAATGTTTCGAGAATACACATGGCGTAAAATAGGAGTTCATAACATAATGATAGTGCTATGAAGTAATTAAGCTATGCACAGAACAGAGTTAGTCAAAATTAATAGAAGCAAAACAAAAATTTTTGTTTGAAAAAAGTGAAGCTAGGTTTGATGGTACGTTTATTACCGATATTCCAGATTTAATTACAGAAATGTTCGTGAATAATTAAAACATACGGGTATTTAATTAAACATCACGCGAGGGCAAACGTGTTTTAATAAACAATTACAAATAAATTCATCGTTCTATTAATAAGGGTTTATATCCTGCCAAAGCACAAGATTTTCTCGAATATTTAATATGTATGTTGTGTGTATAATAACCAATAGTTCATGACACATCAAAGGATGGTCGCTTTGAAATCATAAAACGGGGATGAAGTTCTCAAATGAACATGACTATATTGGAAAATTAAATGTATGGCCAATAGCGAAACTCCCTGGAAATTCAACTCGATCAGCGGGCGGGTTGCCATGGTGACATCGCCTTGGGCACCATTCTCATCGGTCTCTCTCGATCCTTGAAGAGCTGAACTTCATGCTCGTGGAGCATCGCTCATACGGCAACTTTTCGATGAGTGATTCGCTTTATGGCCGATTGTCTGCAACGAGTTTTGTAAGTTGGTCTATAGAATTGAAGGTTGAACACATCGAATCAATACTGGTGTTTATCTTGTTTGACTGGTTCTTCACGATGCGATTATGTAATACCATGTCATATGACGGAAAGAATATTTCAGAACGATTCAGCAATAGTTTCGTTAATTATGGTTTTTAATGAGAGATTTAAACACATTGTGTATTAGTGGTATCAGCTAAGTGTGGTCTTATAAAAAGTGATGGTTCATAATTGAAAAACTAAACACATGTAATAACATAGAAGTTAATATATTGAAGTAGAAGTCCAATTGAATTAACGAAGTAATTTATATTTGGTCCATTCTGATACCTATTAGCTGTTCCATTATGGTATTATTATGATTTAAAAGTCTTGAATGATTGTAGCGTAGTTATCATTGATTAATTATACTATTAATAGGAGAATAATATTTTCTTCCTATTAATTACTCGATAGATTAACAGCATCAATTTCAAAGAAGGATGTTATTATTTTTTATTAGTCTAATAAAATTATTCAATTAGTAGTGAAGATGACTTTGTCATTATACATTGATATTGTATGTTTTATTTTATTTTATTACTTCATAGAAGGAGGTTTTACGTTGTTTGGTAAATACTTGTATATGTCGGAAAAATTTTATTTTCATTTTAGTGTAATGTGTTTCATTGTTAATATTTCTCATGATTTCCTTAATCTGTCGCCGAGCTTCGCTCAATTGCAGCGAATACATTTTTAGTATATCTTGAGCACTATAAACTTACAGAAAACTTTTACAAATGTCTGATCACTGAGAGAATGGTGGGATATAAAGGATAATAATATTTTCACTCCGTGAGAATTAACGTCACGATATAGGATTAACAGCATCACTTTTAAAACATAATGTGCTTTTAACTGCTTTATTATGGGAATTGCTTTAGTAGACTCTCACAGGGGGTCGGTATTTCTTTACGCAAAATTAGGAAATGAAAAAAATCTTTGAAATGATTGTGAAAACGTAGATGACCCTGAACGTCATGAGAAGTATCGATTGAAATTAAAATGATATGAAAGAAATGGTTTACATTTATTCTCATGGAAAAACACTCAAAAACAAAAACTTTCTATTTAACACAATAGAAAACGTAACATGTATTCTACTATTTTAACTCACAACTTCCGAGTACCTACTCATGGAGGAGTGTTTGCACCGTCAACGGCCAGGTGAAAATTGCGACGGATCGGGACTCGAGTCGAGGTGGGTGGTGCAGTGGACAGCACACCTGCGGCCATATTAGGTGGTCCCGGGTTCGAGTCCCAGTCCGTCGCAATTTTCACCTGGCCGTTGACGATGCATGTATTCTACTAGATAAAACATCTCATACACAAGAGGTATACGTTTTTTTACATACACTACCGTACGTGACATTTTTACGAACATACTTATCCATGCACGTAGATGTAAAGCATACATCAACGGTTCCCATCCAGTAGGGCGCGCTTCCAAAAGAAGACACGTGATGCTGTGGAGGGGAGCAAGTAGTTTTGCGTATCAACATTGTCTTACATTCAAAAAAAATATTTCTCTTCTTTCAACAAATACACTACAGATTATGATATTCTTTTATTGTATATATTTTTCGTTATTTAAAACGTTTAAGACAAAAGACAAAGCTATACCTCATTGTGTTTTATTCGATGAGGTTGCGTATCATGCTTGAAGAGTCTCTCAAGGGGGGCATATAGTAAAAAGGTTGGGAAATGCTGAACTCGATGATTAAATAAGTTACGGAAAATCATGACTCATGAAGAAAACTTTTTTCAGTTTTTTTTTAAACGATGAAATTTTCTTATAGGAAATATTACCGTCAAAAATGGTCATATGTTAGAATTTTTAAAACCTTTAATTGTGTTTAATCTATAAAATGATACCAAGAATTCATAGGATAAAGAGTCTTAGGAGTTTCTTTTGAACTTGCTTACAGAAAATTCAACTGCATAGTCCTCAAAGTAGAGGGAAGTTAAACATAAAAGACTCAAGTTATGATGCAATCGGTATGTAGGATTATTTTATTTTTTCATTACATATGTTAAGATGAAGTCAAGACAAAAAGTTTTGTGAAATCGAACACGAGCTTTCCGAGAAAATTGCATTTATGATGCATTTTTAGTGCATCGCTACACTACTTTTTAAAAATATATCCCTTTCTAATGGCCATAGATAAATAAAAAGTATGCAAGATACTCATAAATGATTCGGTATGTCGAACTGATTCGGTATAAATGCTTTAAAATGAAACATAACCTCAAAAAACAAAAATGTATGAAATTTCGTTTTATTTCACTAAATATGCAATAAATAACGAAAATATAGTCGGATTTTCATAACAATCACAGAAAACGTTTATGTTAATGTTATAAACATGTGGTTAAAATTTTATAACTATATATGGATTTTTAGGGTCACAATCGTCAATTTTCGAAAAAAAGTCAAATTGCCGCCATTTTATGCAAAATTATCGTAGGGCAAAAAGTTTTTTTTTAATTTGTAGGATTTTATTTACTTTCTTGTGAGCATACCCAAGACAGTTACTTTATTTTATATGCCCATTTTAGAACTTTGTAAATTTTTCAATTTTTCCTTTTTTTGCCATTATTTTTATTTTTTTGCCATAAAACACAACTTATTGGTCAATTAAAAAATAGCTTTTAAGCAATATTTTATGAAAGGAATACATTTTAACTACAACATTTTTAACACTAAATTTTTTGCCATACTTTTTTGCACTATGTAATATTTGAAAACTATTTTTGCTTACGCTATTTAAACGGTTAGAGATACGTGACAACTATGAATGGCGATATTGTTTTCCTCAAAGAGTACTACAGAAAAGTCCGCCGCAGCTTATACCTACCTATAAAAATTAACCTAAATATCGAAAAACCTTATTAAAACTAGAAATATTAAAATACTTCAATTTAAGAGTAACTTAAATTTAATTACTATGAAATTTAATGGTTAGGTGCATTTAACAAAGATAAAACATGTGTCTAAATCATAAAATTTCAACGAATAGTTCTGATTTTTCAAGAATATTAATGAAATGTTGCAGCCGCGGCACCTCGGAAGCGAACATTCGACCGGCGCAACTCCCACTAGATGCTGTAGTCAATACAGTAAAGTTTTAAATTAAATTTCAATTATTACGAATTTTAAAAAATTAGGTTGCTGTACATGTTTATAAGACCCAATAAGAAAAAGTATTTCGATCTCACAGTATAGATAGATAAATAAAGATTTTCCTGAGTAAATAAAAATTATAGGAAAAGTGAGATCCCAGGCAACACTGGGTTAGCTAATAAGTTTATAAATTTTGCATTCATTCCTAGAAGAGAAACAGTAATGTTTTAACTGAAGTTAAATACAAGTGTGCAAAATGAGCAAACTTACGCGGCTGTTACGTATCCATCCTTCACGTCGGACACATCTATATCATCTCCTAAAATGTTGCGTAATATTAAGAGCAATGCTCTTCATCCACGGTTCGCTGGATGATTCGTTCAGTAAACAAGTTTATTTTAAGGATTCTACGCCTCAGTGGCTATGGAACAAATGTTACACAACAGTATTCTTACGTAAATATTTCCTAACAGATGTTACCTCATTCGTCATCTAAACTCGTTCATTTTTGGATTATTTTGAAGGTCAAGGGGTTGAATAATTTTGTGATCTACGGCATTTCATAGAAGCGCTTTATGTCGATTGAATAAACAATTCAATTCAAGCAGAGATATTTATCTCAAAACAAAAAAGATCTTCATTGTTGATAACAACAAAAAATGCTTCACGGATTTACACATTGGTACTTTCACTCTTGTATGAACAATCAGTAGCGTATCTAGACCATAATAAAGAATGGAGGGTTAACCCGGGAGCATTTTTGTTTAAGAATTATGGTTTTACGACACAAATTTTATAAATAAAAATAAAATGCATCAAATAAATAATTAACAATTAACAACCTGGTATCATTAATAACAATAACAATTATTTATTAAATATATTTATATAGTATTATTAATTTTATTAATATGGTATTATTAATTTCATTAAAATTGGTATTATTAATTTTATTAATCTGGTAGTATTAACTTTATTAATTAGGTATTATTAATAACAATTATAACTAATAACAATTAGTAATCTTGTAACACTTTTACAAAATACGCTATTTATTAACTTCAATTTCTATCTGTTGTCGGGACACTGTTGAGAGTTCGGGTCCAATTGGGTGGGGGAGTTACATACTCCTTAGTCGCCACTGTCAACAATTAATCAAATCAAATTCACATAAGAGTCATAAAAAATCTTAATCATTTTCAGTTACTGTTGTAGAAATTACAATGTACATTCATTTGCTAACTGATGAGTTTATTTTCTAAATTTGTTTTATGTAATGTAATTTTTTCTATATCGCGAAAATAACAAGACATGCAGTATAATTGAAAATGAAATGGAAGATCTTTAGACTTCATAGTTCAAGTCAGAGAGTAGGAACAATCGCTACCGAATAGTTTTTGCTTCTCAATAAACGTAGTAAAGAGAAATACTGATATTGGAAAAACTGAAAAATGGAACAATCAAAGACGCAAACCAAACCAATATCAGGGAGATGATTGTATGAAATTTCATTCGTTTTTTCATTCGTGCTTTCAGGTTGTGGTGAAACTGATCAATTCATTCACATTCAGTTTGGAGAGCTCTTCCTACAGCGGTAGCTCCACGCTGAGCTGTTTGCTTTGAGCTCAAAATTCATATCCTGACTGAAGAAGGGGATTTTTGAAACCGTACTCCACGCTATACTAGACCACCTCTCTTTCCAGAATTTTCGCGTTCAAAACAAAGAAACAATGAACTACGTCACTGAGGTTGGTGTTTCCACTAAATTAATAAATACAAAAAAAAATTCAGAAAACTAAGTAAGTAATATATTTTCAAGTCTATAATTTTACAATAGCATTTTTATAAGTTGGAATGTTTTTCAATAATTTATACAGTCATTAAGCCTCAATGAACATTGCTCTATTATTGACTAATACGAGAGTGTACGAGATTATTAATGCTGTGCGAAATTGTTAATACAGAAAATATATATCAGGAATCTCCACTCAAACGTTATTGGTTGCAATGGATATTAATTATGTTCATTAGCTTCTCTGATTCACCAAATTTTGGTGTTAGGTTTCAGTTGTAATCCTTTGCATCATTTCCCAGTAATCCATTTTCCTCTTACTGGATACTAAAGCAGATTTTTAAAAACAACATTGATTTACAAGAGTTGAATTTATCTCTTTGTGTGTGTGTGTGTGTGTGTGTAAATATTGCATTTTATCGAGTTGGCGTAATTCATAATGTAATAAAAGGATGTGGAATACTTTGACGAAAGATGTAAGAAAACACATCATCATAGTGTACTGTAAAATGTCCCTAAGTGTGTCAGACTGAGTCGTAAGGGTGATTTTTGCGGTTGAGGGGCGAGGCAAACTATTGATGTCACTTATCAAATACGGTCTCTTCGGCTATTGCGAATTATCTAGAAGCTAATTTGCGATCCTTGGAATTCATTCCGGACTCAAAACATGGGAGTTGATGATCTGGTGTGGTACTATGAGGGTGTATAGAAGGCATTGGAGGCACGTAAGAGCGATGGGAAATGAACGAGTATAGTGACAGACAAAAGAGCCCTGAGGATGATACAAATAAAAATACGAAAATTTGGCGAGAAAATAACATATCCACTGTTGCCCGCTGTATGTGATGGGAAATTCTGTTAAATTAAAATTCTCTATCTAGTCTCTCCTACCCTTCGCATGGGAGATTTTATTGTGATTCGGTTTACTCTTTGTTATAATTTAGCCTAGAGAAAAATAACACTTTTAAATGCAGAAAAGGAGATAATATCTTAATTAGATTATGAAAATTAACAAAAATTCGAAAAAAAAACATTTCAACCTAAATAATTGTTTAAATATTTTTAAAGTCATTTCTTAGTGAGCTTGTATAATAAAAAAGCAACATCAGGACAACGCTGCTAATAGCCAAGCCCATGGATAGGAGCCCAGGTTTTCGGACACGTATGTTAGGGTAATCGAAGAGTAGGGTCACATCATTATGCAAGTTTATTACATTAATAGAGAAGCAATAAAGAAGTAAGGGAGATTGTGTTGAATTTGATAAGAATATAATGAGTTCAGCATCAAAGAGAAATTAAGCTCTTCAATTTGTGTTGATCAACTACGTAAATGGAAAGCTGAGGGAAGACATTAGAAAGGAAATGGATTCATCGGAAGTTTTATAATGGACATGAATCAAATCAGATGCACTGTGACAAAAATTGCTTTGAATCAACTCGTATAACATGTGAGATGAGACATAATGCAATCTTCATACTAATAAGACCGGCGTACAATATGATACATAATTAAATATACACTTAACAATATTCGTGTAAAAGTAGCAACGGGTATCGTAAACTAAAATAACTACGCGCGTTTTTAACATGATTTCGGTTTTACGTCACCCGACGATTCTAATTACCACCAATTCTTCATCACATTTTTTGGGGAGTCGGTAAGTGTGGAAATATTTTAAATTAAAATTAATTGTAATCAGTGAAGAAGTTCCCCAAAATATTTTAACAATCCCTATAGAAATATAATATGTCCAGGATCACAGAAAAACTTAACAGTCTACGGTGCTTATTCTGTAGATACTATTCTTGTGTCTACGGATGTGGAAAAAGAGATCAACCTCTTTCAGAATACTGAAGGTTGTGATACACGCAGAACAGCAGACAATATTTCCGAGAACGGGTACAGAATGTGATACATCAACCATGGAGGAAGGTTTCCTTCTTATTGTCTGTGCTGGGCAAGGTATTCTCAAGGGTCGTGCTCAATGGGATTGAAAGGGTTCTAGAAATATTAAAGAAGAGGGAGATGTAGACAATAGTACAATAGTACCCGATCAATACTCTCCATCTTAAATAGTCTACCTTTCTGAAGAGAACAATTCTTTGTTCGTACCCTTGTTAGACTTTCATGAGATTCTTGTTTCTATTAGACAGACGTTACTTGGGGAGTCTTGGAAAATGCCACAGAAAATCGAACTCTTGAAATGTGATATTCAGAATTATTACCATCAAAGAAATAAGTCTAGGAAATTTCAATTTGATATCGGTTAACTCAGTAATTAGTAAATTGTTCATCATTACCACGATTGCGTGCCTTAGTAATGAAATTATGAGAACGTCAAAAAACGTATGAATTCCTTCTAATTAATAGTTATCTTTCATTCTTCTGGTTAGAAGGAAGCAATTTGTCAAAATATTGAACGCGCTTCAATGGCTTGCTTCGAACATCGGCGATACACGAGAAGAATATTTCTTCCCTCAGCAAAGGTGGACAAAGTATTATTGCCCGAGGTGGAATTCCAACATGCATTCTACATTTTTATATATCGCAGAGCTACCCATTTTCTCAATTAATACGGTGTACATCACATAATACTATTAATTATATTCCTCCCAAAAACTCAAATTCTTTAGGAATTTGGGATGTAGTTTATACTCACAATTATTTCAGTTAAAAATTTGTCCGATTTATGAAAGCATAGAAAGGTATATTTTTCCGTTTTACTGTTTTATTAAAAAAATATGAATAATATTAATTAAGATTTTTCCACCCGTTAACTTTTTATGATTATTAAATTTTATCTAACGTTAAATCAAATATATTATAAATTTATACATATACATATACACACACACTCAAAAGCACGTAATTATCATTTTCCCTTAAGCCTCTTACACAAAAATAACGTATGATCCGCACTAAATACTAAAAAAAAAACAAATTGGCACCGAGTATAACAAGTTTCATTATTGTTCTCGAGGATTCTCTCTTGTCAAAACTAGTAGTGAGCACTTTGAAAACTCTCAATACTAGTTCTGGAAAAATGCATCTGCCAAAATGGGTTTTCTGCGTAACACACACACACACACACACATATATATATATATATATATATATATATATATATATATATATATATATATATATATATATATATATATATATNTTAACAACAAGAACCTCTGTACTGAGGAATGTTAGATCAAAGCTATTGCTTACCAAAACAACTGGCCACCCACTAGCATGCCAACAACAGAAAATCGAAGCAAATTGGATTTCTCCCTTGTTCGGCGGTAACATGAAATCAATTGTTTGTCGAGATTTAGTTTCCGGATCAAGGTTGGCTTGTGGACGGATTTAGTAGATTATTGGACGTAATTGGAAATCGGTGTTAGATACACTGAAACCTGTCAAGATATATCAACATCATGGTTATATCAATGTCCAGAAGTTAATTGTATAGACGCTAATGTAATAACAAAGTTGCGTGATACTTGGAACAGGAATGCAAGTATCAGAGCAACGAGGAAAACGATATTCGAACGAACACGAATATTAGTTTCCATACTAATAATAACGATAATATAATCGTATTATTTTCAAATAAAAAAGAAACGAAATTTAGCCAATTTTACAGATTTCAGACACATCAGAAATGTTTCTCTTTCACTCAGTAAAATACGAACCAATACTGCAACTGTTTGAAAAATCTTTTTTTAATTTACGTCACAAAAACAGTCTTCTCATTTCTTAGGAAAAACCCATTTTATTTAAGGAATGTTTGTAGAATACATTTGGAAGAAGTTCCCCATGATATAAAGTACGGTCATGCACTAATGAATTAATGTAATGGTTACAAAAATATAGACATGACATTAATTAATTCTTATGCAGAGTGATCTGCTAATTGGTGGTAAATATAGAGTAGGTGCCTTCTCACAGTTATGGTCGTAGGACTTTTACATAAGTAAGTGGTGTTGAAGTGGATCTTTCAATAACAACGTTAATGATTTAACAACACGCAAATATATTACTATATTCTAATGTTCAAATTTTGAAATATTGATTGAGGTATATTTTTATTTCCTGTAAACAAACTACCACAGGAAAGAGACGCCTGTTTCACTGTATGATGACTAAATCTGTCCACAGTTCACAGAATTTTAGTGCAGGACGGAATAATCTCCATATTATGGTTTCTTGTTGACCTAATGTTTTCCATAATATCCTTGCATGTGATATATGGCGATTTGGTCTGAGTTTTCTCCACATGCAACGGGGAACCTACTTGCATTAAATATCACCTGTGGTGTATCATGGTGGACGAAACACGTCGTATACATCATGTTTACCTTACAGCACTTCAAGAGCAAACCGGTAATTGCCTTCTTAAGTATCGGTAAATGGATACTGTATGAAAATTGATACCAAATAATGTTACGCTATGCATATATTTCTTCTGTGTACCTACACGTGGAGAAGGTATGTGATAACTTGCGATAAGGTGGAAACGGTGTACAGTTGTGAAAGGCGAACGGATGGTGTAGTGCTTAACACCCCTGCGATCAATTTAAGGGTCCTGGGTTCGATTTCCGACTCGAGGCCATTTCTATCTGATCGAAATTATCACGTTATTCGAGTTTGTAAGAAGGCCAGTACAGTGCGTTTAATAAAAAGTTGACTTTAGGCTTTCTTTTTATGGAGAGAGTAGGTAGATTTACTATCAGACAAAATAATTCTTCGAACAGTTCACTAGATTCATTTTAAACCTTCAACGACGCAAAAACAAAATGAAATCATAGACGACATAGAAGAATTCAGGAACCCCGACCTTCAAATTTCGGCCAAAGGCACGACATAATTTCAGTGATTGCACTTGCTTCGACAACGATCGTTGCTCATGTAATGACGCGTGCACGGAGTCGTGCATCGTTGTGCCAATGTCACTTGCGCCACCTCCCGTCCTTGGCGCGTCTTGGTTTCCTTCCTGGCATCCACGACCACCCACATTTCCCAATGACCGCACTACACGTGGGAATTCACAGATCAATTAAACGATTGTATCTCATATTGTCTTCAGTGCAGTGCACATATCTACACCTCGTGAGGCCCGGAGCGGGAGGATTTTTGAGGTCCCGGTGCACAAGCGTGTTTACATGCCTGCTAGTACTTATACAACGATCCGATATATTAAAAAGAATTGAAATTTGAGTTCTTTAATATACGGTACGAAATACGGTTTCAAAAATGTTTCGGATAATATTTATGTTCAAATTTACAGGTTTTAATAATATTCAGTGACCAATTTGAAGGCCCGTTACATGACGAGACCCGCTTCAGCCCCCGTCTAGATGCGTTACTAGTTCAGTGTCTTTGTACTTTGTAAAAAAATTGTAACGAATACAATATTTTGTATGAAGAATAAACCATTTGGAATGACTTAACACGAATGAAATGTTGACGGGAATTATATCATATTTCAATAATACTGCGCCATATTGCCAGCATTTCCAGTTAATCATGCTTCGGTAGAAGGAATTAGGAAAGAGAGGTTTTGGGTCGCTGGGGAACTAAGTACCGAACCTACATTGGCCTGGGATAAGTGAAGAACACCCCCACAGATAAACTCACATAGTTCGGCCGAGCGGGTGATTAAATCCACTCTTAAAGAGCGAAAACGCTACCACTGCATCACCACTGTCGTATTTTAACTATGAATACGTCATTCAACATTCAATGGGATATGAGCCCAAGGGATCTTTCGGCACAGACTCCAGCTTCGCATAACGTAGATTTAGTATTTATATGGCAAAACGTTGACATGTAGACATGCGCTTCTTGCCGAACAGCTCTTCTCGATCATGTTGTCTCGAATATTTCGGTTTCTTACACAATACATACTTTGTGAGATACAAAAGTATGAACTATCACATGGTAAAATATAACCAGAAAATATCATTGGATTTCATGATATTGTTGGCCTTGATTCAACATGGCAGTGGATTGTTGGAAAACAATATTCTTAAGATTCATCTCTGCGAAGATCGGTCAGTCAGTTATTATTAATAATTTGTGAACAGTTTTTCATTTTATCTTTTCAGCTTTTCATGCTATCCCAAAAACGTTTTCGTGCCTGTAAACTTTCATTACTCGAATTACCAGTACATGCGAAATAATTTGATAATCGTTTTCTTAAAAAAAGTATCTAATAATTGGTCACTCATTCTAAAAACTGAAGTATGTGACATTCATGCAGGTGTCTATCCAATGTTGACCTTGGTTCAAAACTAGCTTCGCGCTTTCTGAGTCGGTAAATATGTCTCTAAGTTACTACATTAAAATCACGCAAAGTTTATTTACAATTCCTTCAAACTTTCTCGTAAATGTGTAAGGGTCTGTTTCCGTAAATAAATATAAAATGTGCTAGTATAAATTCGTAAATGTGCTCGTACAAAATTGAAGGACAATTTAAACGTTGACAACGTTAGGGAAACATCAAGAACTGTGCAACATTGTGGTTGAGTCCATTTTAAAACTTAATATCTCTTGCCAGTTAAGATATAGGAAAATAGTATTGTGAAAAAAGAATATCATTGAAAAAAACAACCACTGAAAATAAATTTGTCAATTTGTAAATTAAAAATTATGACATTACATCATTGAATACACGTCCATTAATAAGTATCGCAGCCTTTATAATTTAGTATCGCAGCCTGTGTGAAGTTCCTCATCAGTCCTGTGCTCATGGGTCCTTTCAGGTTGCCTGCTATTTGCCAATACAGTCGCTTGAGGCGCTTATGAAGTAAGAAGCGCCTGTCGGAGGCAAACATGACAAGAAAAGCCTGTTCGAAGGTTGTTAAAACGAAGACTTGGTCATAAGGTAAAGTGGTAAAAATAAAGAAAAACGTGAAATAAGGGAAAAAACGTAAAATGAAGACGTAGGGAGCACAGTTAGCGAGTAACAGCCGTTCATGAGATATTCAAAAAATGCTTGATATTCTTAATTATATCTTATTTAAATACAATTGAATAAGTTTATTTTTTAAAAATTAATACAACTGAATCGAACCTCTTCTCTTCTTAAGTATCATATTCTTAAAGATTATTATTAAAATGAATATAAAAGAATAAATAAATGTCTTCGACATAAAAATAGTTAATATCTCTACGTCCATACTTGGAGTTTTGGAAGTTAACTCTACGTGTATGTTCTGATCAGGAAGCATACTCGTGCGCGAAATTAGATTTCAGAGCATAATTAAACGTAGTGTTTGGCATTGTTCAGCTGTGAAGGTAGTGGAACTATAGTTTTTGTGTACTGGAATGCTAATCCCCGTGAGGTTACGAATAAGGCCAATCTTCATGCCCAGACTGATTCTCAGGCCCCCCTGGACGACTTTAAAATGAATTCTTGGCCTGTTCCTTGGAACAAAGTGGTCAGGAACCGCATTAGGAGACCAAGAAATTGCTGTATACACAACCAACCCCTCACAGCAGGATTTGAGTCGCCATGTCAAGGAACTGTTCTGATCTTAGTCTATCAAAACTATCAACTGTTATTGAAATAGAATCGTTTCATTTTTTACGAATGTACATCAGATGACAGATACAAAAATTAAATTTTATGAATAATAAAAATTAAAATGTTGTAATAAAAGTCCGATATTGTAATTTTAAATAGATGAAAATATTTGATTCGTTGTCCTAAATATCTGACTCATTTATCGAAGCAGAAATTTTTTTTAGAGAAGAACTGTAAATTTCGACGTGATGTTGCTCAAGAAAGGACTTTTGAAAATTCTCATTTTAAGGAAAGAATAAGAGTGAAATGTAATTTTCCTAATTATCCATAACAATACTAATTAATTAAGATATCATTATATATGTTAATGTAAACATGCTATTCTTTCTTACATAAAATTTCAACTAAGGGAAACCGTATCACATGAACAGGAACTCCCATGCAAAGCCGGTAAGGGTCGGGAGATATGAAAATACTCGCTGATTACCCGGTGTTGCCCGGAATTCTTTTTACTTGTTAGGCCAACGGACCCACTCGCCGGGTGCCACGCAGGTAGCATTTTCGCTTCCGAGACAAGACACAACGGCGATAGCGCGCATGCACCATTTCATTACAACGCTTTTAAAATCTAAAGCACTTTTACGATTTAAAGGTGCTTTTAATTTTTTTTAAATGCATAAAACAAAAAAGTATTAAATTTGAGGATGATTTATATTTTCTTTCTTAAATTATTCGTTTAATTTGAAGTATTTTAACATTCCTCTTTTCAATAACGTTTTTTCGATAATGTTACCTTTGGGATAGGGAAACCTTTGTAGATAGACATATGCTGTCACTGACATTTTTATAAAACTTTTTGAGGTGAACAATATTGCCATTCATACTTGCGACCTATCTCTAACCCTTCAGGCAGCGTAAACTTACTTTTTCTCCCGATTTCGTCGACATTTATGGTCAAAATAATTTTCTATCTTTCGTTTTACGCGTTCCTCAAATAAAAGATAGCCTACGTTCATCCTTAACATCTTAACTATACTCTTGCCAAATTCCAACACGATCAATTAAATGGTTTAGTCGCCATTAAGTAGCAAACAGACAGAAACACGTTCGCGTTACGGATTTATATATTGGTAAGGATTGGTTCTTATTCATGTAATGGACCCGGGAATGATTATACCGGAGGTCATGATCTTGATGAAACTTCTCCTGTGAAACATTATGGATTTCCAAGCAAAACTTGGAGTTGCACATTTTCTTAACTATTTTTTTAGAAATATTGGTTTAAAAACATTTATATGTCGTGTATTGGCGAGTCGGATTGAGCATCAACGAGAAGCTCTGGATGTATTGATGGGCGGCACAGCACGTAGCGACCATCTCTGCAACCTTGGGATTAATGGCGGAGATCTTCGGACAAGATTTGCGGATGAAGACGACGAGCAAGCACTGGTCTTGGGCAAGGTCATATCTTGAGCCTTTGTCATTAAGCGCACGAACACACTTCATGATACAAACTCATGTCCGAGGTGCACGTAGGGACTACGGGGCTCAAATTCCTTCCCCTACTGCAAATCCCGGTTTTAAACCGAAATAATATATTCTTAGTAAAGACAAAGATGAGAAGCGCACTGGAAATATTGGATTTACTCATACACTGAAACCGTCAACTGGAATATGGACTATATCTTATGTTACCGCACGGTATGGGCTTATATCAATTTCCTAGTTTCGTGATACACGAGATCAAAGTAAATCCTTGGAATACGAGATTATTTTATGGTCAGACAAATTTATTTGTATAAAACCTGTACTACATGTGACTAAGATAAAGAATTAAAAATGCTAAAACTGTCAAGAAACATTATACACATTACATCCCCGTCGTGGCCACGATGTCAGCGTGATTGCTCGACACCAAGTCATCCCGGGTTCGATTCGCAAGNATCCCGGTAAGTGGCGCAAGATAAAATTTGTAGCTTGTCATATCCATGTCTCAGTTCAAATAGCTGTGGCGTTTGAAAAGTTCATCCTCTGCGACTAACAACCGGAGTTGTAATACCCGGATACAGCAATCTAGACTCTGTCCCCCAAAGAGTTACGATGTGTCTCGTAAGTAAAGAAATGAGCCTTACTAATACTCGTCGTCGCCGTCCTTCGTTGGCCGAAACGAAAATACATACATTATACAACGTTTCGTCTCGTTTATGAGACGTCTTCACGTGTCAAGGGAATGAGTGTCCAAAGGCAAAACGTCGTGTAATGTGTATAATGTTTCTTGACAGTTTTAGCATTTTTAACTCTTTATCTTAGTGCCATGTAGTGTTCTAATGATTTACTCATTATTGCATAACAGACGTTACTATAACATCAACGAGACCAAATTGTTGATACCTCGTAAAAAATCGAGTTATGACTTAAATGTAATGAAAATTTATTTATATTATCTTGTTGAATTAGCTGATAATATTTAAGTGTTAGTAAATTGTGAACAAATTTAGAATTTTAAACTTTTCTTAATTTTCCTATCCCTTTCGTAATTCATGACTTCAATTGTACTATCTAACGTATGAATATGAATGTTAGGATATTTTACTTATCAACCTATACCATTTTATAAATGTTTATTGAACTTTGAGAAATCATCTAGACGACAAATTCTTATAAGTCACCTGAGAACGAAAAATTATGCGTATTTCATAAAAACCTTCTAGGGATACATCAGTTCACTGAGCGTATGTTTGGCCATCGGAGGCGGGACTGTACTAGGAAAGAATGACTGTTGCAGAAGATAGATATATGTTTCAAACTACATGAAATGGTCTGAAACGGTGAGAAAGAGACCAATACAAACTTCCGACCGTCATTTTATGAGTTCTACTACAATAAAACATATCCTTCAACACATCATAATTGAACGAAGTGAATTAAAAAGAAATCTTATGTCATGAAATTGTTAATGCATAATACATATTTCAGACTAACAAATACATAATAACTTTAACATAAGAATATCGATGTTACCGTTGCTTTCAAGTACCTTAAATTCTCGAACAATGCAAATTTCTAGCAGTGTAATTCAGCTTCAACGGAGTTTCACTTATCGCATCTCACACGTTGATACAGCAAAGCTGGAACGAAGTACGTGGATTTCGGATAGTTTAATATAATAGAGAAGTTTAATATAATAATAAAATAGTTTAAAAAAGAAAAAACGGGGCCTGGTGAAAATAATGAGAACTATGAATTTGTATATTTTTTTCTTAGAAAATAAATCAAAATGTTTCAATATTATTAGGGGTCACGAAATGTATAAAGTGACGGATTTATTATTATTATTTATTTATTTCATAAATAAAACAAAACATTACTCAAAAAAGTTACTTAATTTTGACGAGTGCTGAAAGTTCATTCTGTTACAGTTGACCTTTACATCCGTGATGTAAACGAGATTTGGCATCGTCGTCGGTGTCCCAGTTTATTCGCGGTTTCAGACTCCCTCAGAAAATCCAAGTTAATCCTAGTGAACGCAGGTAGAAGAACAACGTGGGAGGGAAGCTTCCTCATCCGCAAGGTACTACCATCTAGAGCTCTTATCTTCGACCAGACAGCTCGGGGGAAAATGTCACACAGTAAAACCTTGTAAAATGCCAAAAGAGATTATGATATCAGTGTAGGTTGTGAACTACAATCCAATATAAAAACCAAACCATTACATATTTCTGTAACTCTTCATCTCTTTCATTACCAATTTTACGAAAGAGTAAAAAAAAAGATTAAATTAAATCATTCTCCATTAACAATATTAATGACTTGCATCTTTAGGACACATCTAAAGCAGAGCATCGACTATGGAAAGGATTTTTTATTATCTGACATTGATCTGCTTTTTTTGGTAAAATTTATGTTTTATAATTTTTTTCAGACTTCCAGAGAAAATGTATAATAAATTGCATAATACAGGGTAATACAATCTGAAAACATAATAAATTTATCTTGCGGAAAGCAAGTTTAAAATGAACACAGTATTTTTCATGATTTCGTACGGTACGACAACTAGAGAGAAGTTCTTCTAAGTAATCAAGTATCAATTATAAAGTCTCGAAGCATTGACAAACATCAAACAAGAGTACTGACATTATTTACGTCTACAATCATAACTAAATTGATTCTAGACGTGAATAATGTCAATACTCTTAACTGCTGAAACGTTGTGGCATATAATAAAAAATTGTCTACAAAAAAAGTTGGTATAACTATAATAATCAAACAAAAGTATACCCAAATTTATCCCCAGTTCCCAATTTCCATTTGGAATATTTTGGAAGTCTCAAGTTTAAAAAATAGTTTTTAACAAACAATCGGAATGGGAATAATTAATCATTAACTTCCTGGGATATTCTATTAATAGTAATCTTCGTTACAAATAACAAACGTGTCAGAACTGATCCTCTCTTTACGGTGAAGCAGTCTCCTAAAATGAATGGGTGTCTTCTGAGAGATTCTGAGAAGTGAGTTGTCGACTTTCATCGTAATTAGCCCACAGTTTACTGAGAGTTAACAGTCGAGGGCCATTGATAAACATGATAAACACTGGATTTACATCGTTTGTCAGTGCAAAATAAATAAGCTCTCCAAACTCTAAATAAATTAGGACACCAAGGAACCAAAAGACAGAGTGTGACAAACGGACAAATTGTAATTATTATAAAAAAATTACTGAATTTGATTGATTGATTTATTTTGGAAGAATACGCTCATATAAATTAAGTCAGAAGTATGCTGAAACTTATGGTATGTTTTCAAAATTTTTACAAATAAAATGAATAATGAATAATCTCTTTTAGAATACACGGAGTACCCATCGACTAATGTACTATTTGCTTAAGACCAAATGTTTTCTTAAAAAAATATTATTTTGAAGTTGTTGAAAGGGGAGAAAAAATCCATAATATTTTTTATGTGGAATGGTCAACACTTAAAACGTATTTCTTGAGATGACTTGAGTATCGGTGAATTTTATTAAATGCGATAGTGGTAAAAAATATTGTAAAGCATGGTGCTACGTGAAACACTAGGAGTTTTTCTAGTACAATTATTCTGAAGATTATGTTCTCGAGGAATTTTGTCTGGTTTTCTGTCCACAATGTCGCATAATGATTTAACTTTGGATTGAATCTCTCCAGTATGTTCAATAGAAGCAAAATTGATCCCAAAAATTAGAAAAGTAATTAGACAGGTCTTCAAACATTCATTTCCTTGTTACTGTAAAATTTAATTGATCTAGGCTGGGGTAGCTAATGAATTGGCTGCCAGGTGAACAGACAACAGACTGTCATAGCTAACATCCGTCTGCTATGACGTGAATTTTCGTCCTTCTGTATCACAGCTTATAGCATAAGTTCTCACAGTTTAAGTAGCTAATCTACGAGACAAGGATGATGCCAACCCGTAAGCATGTAATGTCGATTCAGAGTGAGCTAACATAGACTCGACTGCACGCTTCCTTCTCTGTACGACTTTCTTGACGATACTCATTTTTATTAAAACTCCGTCATACCTTGTTTAATAACAACACACGATCAATTTTCAACATCCAGCTTCAACTATCCGACAGCGCCAGTTTTCAATCCAGGGTTTGTTTCTTCAACAGGCGCGAACGCTCCCATTGAGCTACTGCAACCCGACAACATGCAATAATTTTTTATTCTTTCCTGTTGCGCTGTCTTAAAGTTGGCACCATAATAGTGGTACCATAAATAGTAAATTAAAATAGTAATTATCTCTAAAATCTTGGGAAATATATCTTCAAACAGTTCTTATGGATCCAAAAGTTTCTTTATTTTAAATATATTTGAAATTTATTCTTATTAGATTAATAAAGGTGAAAATAACTTTATTTAAAATAATAATTAGGTATTGGCCAACATTAACCTACAGAATTTCAAAATCATCAGTACAGCTGCTCAACGCTGAGACAACACTAAATTTTCATAGTCTAGACTTCAAGTTTCGGGCTATGAAACGTCGGGATGGCGTCGTTTAATCGTTGTAATGAATCATTTTGTTCAAGTCAAAAACTATTCATAGTTGAGAAGCCATGGTCAATTTGACTCTGTAAAACCTCAGTCATGAGTCAACGAACCGAATGCATAGAAGGTAGCACATTTGAGTGTCATTTAGCGGCAAATACGAACGAGATCGGCGGAAAGGAACAAACAATAGGTCTTGTAGCTATGTCAGATTTTGAACAGGGCTAAGCAGTTGCGCGCAAAACCCATAAGCTGTTGATGTAACTTTCTTCCTTCCAGACAAAACAGCGTTAGCTCCCGCAGTGAAAGAAAATTGGTTGCGATTAGACGAAAACTCATTTAGGGCTGCTACAGCGTAAGCTGTGGCAGCTAATAGTGCTATCTGTCCGCTAGACAGTCAACACGTGAGCTATCACAGCACACTTTAAGCTGAGCTATTCAACATTTTTTCCGTGTGCAATTACTTTGCTACTTTCAAACACAAATATTTGCTACTCTGACACAAAAATTTTCTGAAAATTTTTTTTTCTAATTTATTTGTGGAAGCGAATGATTTTGATATTTTCCTGCCCATTAAATATTAGAAGTCATTCAGTTTACTTTATTATAACAACGTATCCTAATTTAACATCGATTCTTGGAAAGCGGCAAACATGGCATTTCTTTCATCACACATAGGACATAAAACATATTAATCTATAATGAATGAACGTATATTCCTATTTATTTATAAATTGGTATTAAATATATAAATTAACCCCTCAGATTCGTCCATAAACTCATGGAAGAAACTTTCAGTTTCTTATAAGAGAGTTGTCAAAGAACAAAACAAAATCAATGCAGTAAAAGAGAGTTTATGTAGTAGAAGTAAATTAATGTAGTACAAATACATTGAACTGTCACATAAAAGCAAATGATTAAAAATTTACTTCATATGCATTGATCCTTCGTTCAACGTCCAATGTTGGAAATACGTTTCTCATTAATGTGATTTTCAATTACATTTGGGTCTTTATTGTGAATCAAACAACATTATCCAGTTCCCAGGAGGATAATTAGGTGTTTCTTGAAACTGCAGTTGACCGCTGAGATTAGTGTTACTTCATGGAGAGGTTCCTGCTTACCATTCG
>NNCF01138031.1:0-16508 GCA_002313205.1 Laupala kohalensis
ATGTTTTTTAAATGTAATCCTTAGAAAAATCTTAATATTTTCTCAAGATGTCAAAATTTCCCTCAGCCAGCGTAGAGCAAAATACGGAAAAAGAAAAAATCCTTGGAGTTTTCTCATAGGTTGTATTTTCCAACGAGAGTGCAGAGAAAGCATTAGCCGGAAGCTGACTCCAACATTCATCTCGTCAATCATTATCTTCGAAATCACAGGGTTGTTTCAAGGCAAAGGTTTCTTCACACTGCTACAAAATACATGAGAAGAAATAACACCATGAAATTGTGCAAGGACGATGGGATAGCTAAACAAATTTGAACTTAATTTGGGGCTTTTACCCCATTTAGGGCTCCGCCCTTGCCAGTTCACCTGCGAGTAGAGCACTACAGAGCCTTACTGCAAAGAGTTCTGCGCAGCGTCGAGCTTCGCTCCGATATGTCTCCATCTCTATGACGGAGAACGCCCGTCTCCCCGGAAAAGGATCCCAACAATGCATCGACGACTCAACAATTCGTTATTGTTTGTTTCGGAAAAGGTATTTTAGATTGTTTTCTATTTGTTTAGGAATTCTTTCGTTCACTTCTCTACTTTTGAATTTTCAAAAAATGTAATGTCCAGCAGAATTTTTTTCAGCAGTCCAGTTTTTATTTATAATAATTTATATCTAACTCTATGCAACATTGGTACGGTTGTATACATTATCCCTGTAGCCCCATCCTGGCTTAAGTTTTTCTCTGGTTTTCCTTCAGGTTGTGGTGCATTTTCCGTGGCCGAGAATAACATTAATAATTTTGTTATTTTAATCTCGAATATAATGTGTACAATTCATTTTGGAATAATAAATGGGTAACAGTACATATTTATTAAATAATTTCTTTTATAAATACTAAATCAGCCACTGCCCTTGGGTCCTTGATCATAATTGATGAGATGGTTGGCAACTGCTTTTTTGACAACAAGGTTTATTTATTTTATCCCTCAACCTGGAGTTTGCAGATGATTCAGCTGCCAGCTCTTGACAAGGAAGAAGTTCATACAATGATCATGCAAAATATTGCTCTCAAACTAGAATGAGAAAACTGAAATGATGCCCAAGAAACCCCTGAACTTAAATGAGTCTACATAAATGATCAAAAAATTAACATAGTTTCAAAATTTAAGTATGTTGAAGAATCATCATACACAACTCAATAAAGAAAGAAGCATGGATAAATAGAGCCAACAAAATAAAAAAAGGCCAATTCATAACACGGTCTATGTACAATTGGAAATACAACACTACAAAACTAAAACTTTCCAGAAAGCCAACTTATGCTTGCAAATCTCTGCTACAAATTGAAAATGAAAGAGAAATGGATCAACTTCTCAAAACTGAAAAAAGAACCATCAGAGCTTGTATAAATATAAAATGCCAAGTCAACGGAATCTGCAGAATCCTCCCCTACGAAACTGGTTAAGAGAGATTGATCCAATCACCAGCACAATGAAAAGAATGTCATATTTCTTCCACATCTTACAACTGACAGGAAACTATTTTACGACAACTAGAAATGAGAAATTTTGGAAAGAAGACAATTTACTCAAGAAATTCACCAAGATCTAGAAAGACGTTAGGTTCCAGAAAGCAGAAACATTGAACTAAAACAAAATTAACCCTCTTTTTAGAAATCATAAAATTAGGTAGAAATGAGACAGACCGGTTGTTTGTTCCAACTATTACATTTTCATGAATATTCATTCTAACTTTACAGGTTCATTGTAACAGATGAAAACACATCACAACAGCTATTCTCAAATCCACTGGATTTTATAACATGGGATTATTCAACTATCCCTTGAAGCAACAATATTTTTGTTTTTCAGAAGCTTGACGTTATGAGGTATGTATGTAACGAATTCTAGATGTAAAGTGATATCTAGTCCCTATATAACAAGAAGTTCATCTTATCTTAGTACATTCAATTGTATCCACATATTGTTATTGTTTCACATGTCTTCCCATTTAAAATGTTTATTCGTATAGTTTATTCATTGTACTTCAAGTACTGAGAACTTTCCACAGCTACAATTCAACTAGCAAGGAATAATTTCCGTGCATGTAGTCATGCATCACAGTAATTCGAAACAGATCTACAGCA
Source organism: Laupala kohalensis (assembly GCA_002313205.1). Taxonomy (NCBI): domain Eukaryota; kingdom Metazoa; phylum Arthropoda; class Insecta; order Orthoptera; family Trigonidiidae; genus Laupala; species Laupala kohalensis. Next base: position 2,133 of record NNCF01138031.1, read on the forward strand.
AAGTAACATGTTCTAATTCCTGTGGTCTTAAGTATCGAAATAAATAAAATTAAACCTTTTCTTTTTTTGTAACTGTTATAAATTGAAACATTCTGTATCTTGTCATTTGTCCTTGATCTTTCAGGGTGATCCTATTTTGGAGGATTTCTTAATTTGATAAATAGGCTTTTGGTTTATTACATTTCCATACTACATCATATATTTCCATTCTAAGTACATTGATTTGTATTTAAGGAAATTATTATTCTGCCAGTAAAAATAAAATTAGGTTTTATAAAAATAAATTAATTATATAAGAAAAGAAATCAATACTGAACAGAAATAACAACAAGCATTGATATATAATTTTAAAAAAATGAATATAAAAGAAAAATTAAGGACCAGCAAGTATCTGAATCTACCTTCTTATGTGTAACAAGAAACATCAACAAAAAAAGTTTTCTTTCTGATCTCCAAAATCAACAAATAGAAAAATGGATCTGTTGTTGTCAGATGTCTACATAGCCATGATTTAGTTGCACTTTTAAAATGCTTCAGAAATAGTCATGAAATTGCAGAATCGAAAAGAATAGATGTAGAAAAGGACTTGAATGGTAGTAGTTTAGAAATTTGAAGAAACAATGGAAAAATTTCAATACACATTTTAAAAAATGATTAGCAAAAATGTTATAAATATTTCATGTTGTCAAAGTGCTATGATGAGTTTAAAACAATTTTATTTTTTAATAGAGATAACGATCCACATTGTTGTTCAAACGATATCACAACAAGCACCAATTCCTTTAAAAATTGCACGTTTTTATCTTTTAGATTTACTGTCTTATTTTAATTGTCTTAATCTTTTGAATGCAAGTTCCAATCGATGGTCTTTCTCTTTGGGGTGTTTAAGAATATTCTTCACGTCATGATAGTTCTTCTTGCTCTAATAAATAAATAATTCATATCAATTTGTTTATATATCTCCTTTTTATCTCTGTTATTTATGATGGAATAACTGCTAATTATTGAAGTGTGTATAAGTATAAAAGCACATGAAAAATAATAATAATTATAATAATAATAATTATTATTAAGTTATTCAATTCTGTTACAGAGGAAGTCTGTAAAGAACCTACAAAAGTATCACTACCTAGTGAGAAATTAAAATATTGGCTGGGTTCACCACCAGTACATGCAGGTTCTATAGCTAAGAGAAGGAAGAGGTACACTCAGCTCTATGATCAGTTGCAAGAGCCTCAATGATATAAAAACCTCTCAGTGCCAGATCACATCTGTCTCCACTCACACTTTGAAAGAAGGTTTTAATACCTTAGCACCTTTATCAAAATACTCTTTTTGTTTCAATTGTTAATTAGTAGTGTTTCTTGGTATGTGTCTAATATATAGGATTTTATAAAGTATTTATAATAATCTTCTAATAGCAATAAACCTTTCTGGGGGATATAAAAAATGTACAAAATACAGAGAAAATCTATTTTATAATTTTCAAAAATGTATACAGGAAACTAATATACTGCAGCATAATAATAAATATATATCACTAATTTATCAACAGATAATTTAAGAATAGGTTTAGTATTTATATGTTACAGAACAAATTCACAAAAAAATGGAATTTCCAGTCAATAAAGGCTTAGGCAATCTGTACCACTAAGTTAATCAATCCTTTGAAATATTAATCCCTTTACACTTTTCGGTTTCACAACTCATAAGTACAAGTTTAAATTTTCCATATTCTATGCCTGGTACTTTTTGGTTTTCTAAAAATTTCAAAATGATTAAATTGTTACTTTCCTCTATGTTCTGAAAAAATATTCTTTTGAATTAAATCTTAAAAGGTGCAAAGGGGCATTAACCACTCAAAGGAGAAAGACAACTGATTAAAACTTACATGCAAAGGATCAAGATAATTAAAATAAGACAAATAAATTATGAGGTAAGAACATGTAATTGTGATAAATTATTTAAAAGAAAAGACAAAGAATTTGTTTTAAAGAAATTGGTTCTTGTTTTGGTATAGTTCAATCTGGATCGTTATTTATATTACAATAGTAAACTGTTTTACACTGATATCATTGCTCCATGACAACATGAAATATTTTACTATCAGGCTGCAACATATACTTTACAGAAAACAATAAATCCTACTCAAATGATTGATATAATTGTACTGATTGAAACATTCTTGTCTCCTGACATAATGCATGGTGAGATTTTTGACAGTTGCTATGTGGTGTTAAGAAATTACAAATTAATTAATCTGTTAAAAAATGAGGCGAGGAAGGAGTCTTGTGTTTAGTCTCAAAAAGTATTTCAATGGCATTTTTTATAATTATATTCACTTATAGTGTTCTGCTGACTTATGTCTTGAAACATGAGTGTCTTATGCTTGTGTTATTTAATAACATAAAAATAAGACATGTACCTTGGAAATATCACTACTGTGGGATAAGCACCTCTGATAAAGTATAAGTACAGCAATTGCACACATGTAATCTGTCAAAAAAAAATTATAAACATTCATCAAGCACAATTTTTATAACAATTTTATATATTTGTTAAATTATTATTTATTTTATAAGAATATATTATTGGGTTCCTGGGGGCTTTAAGTTGACTATTCATGTATACGTAAGTAAAAAGTTTTAGAAAAATTGGGGAAAAATACTTTTGCTTCCAGTTGAATCTCAAAGTTGTAACTTTTTACACAAGTTTTCTATCATAGAGATGTTTGAATTCTATAAATATAAAAATTTTAATTGGTCCCCCAACGGAGTAGTACGTCCTCAAAATAGAAAAAAATTGAAAAATTTAGATTTTTGGAAAATTATAACATGGGAAGGAGTCATGTCTCAAGGATGAAGTTCTACACACTTCATCTATGTAGTATACACATGTGTTAGTGAAAAAAAAAAGTCTCAAACTTAAATCCTTCATTCGAAAATTGCTTTTGTAAACACAAACTTAATCATGTTCAAATGTGTAATTTTAGGTGTCAAAACAATTAGACACAAGTAACTATAGAAATTCAATGCACGTTGAAACTACAGCCTACAATGTGCTAAACGTTGTCAGTTATTTTCATGGGCTAAGCCAAACCAATCATAAAATACTTAAGTTTACATAAACGCTTAAAAAGGTAAAATATTGTGCACGTGGTAGAACAAAAATGACTGCCATCTCTAAACTAGACATGGTCAATTTCTTTACGAGGTTTGAGTCAAACAACAAATTGGGTCTGAGCAACGGAAACAGACTCATTCATGGTGTACGAGGCCAAAGTATTCATTCCATGTGATCCTAAGCAACCCATTCACTAAATAGAAGGACAGTGCTTAAAATTCTAACCGAAGATTCTCTTTCTGAAATGACTTTTTTACGTATTTACAATGGTCATTTCTAATTCATCTTGCTAGTATACACCTAAACTAGTAAAATACATACACACTCCTGGAAAATGAAAAAAAGAACACCATAAAGAAAATAACTGAGAAATACCAAAGTTGCACAGACCTCTACGAGACGGCAGTTAATGCGATGATCAAAAGCGCAGCGCTGCTGGCAACCCAGGAATCCCGTTATCTGCCGTGGAATGTTTCATGCTTCGCAGCAGTTGCTGATCTTCAGAGCCAGTAGCAGTCAGCTTGCCTTGCTAAACGGACCTCCTTCTGTGTCTGCAACATTATTAGCATGCCGCGACAACGTAAACATGCACCGTTTGTGCAATTGACGGAGTTTGAGTAAGGGTGTATAGAGGGTCTTCAGGAGGCTGGGTGATCATGCCGCAGAATTGCGCATCACATGGGGCGAGAGGTCTCCACAGTGCATCGATGCTGTCGCCGGTGGTCAGCAGAAGGTGCACGTGCCCGTCAGCCTAGGTTTGGACAGCTACGACGAGCAGATGCACGCCAAGACCGTCGCATCTTACGAAGTGCCGTATCGGACTGCACTGCGACCTCACAACAAATTAGGGGCACTGTTGCTCCGGGGGTGTCAGCGAGAACCATTCGCAACCGTCTCCGTGAGGCAGGGCTGCGATCATGCGTGTCGTTAGGGCGTCTTCCGCTCACGCCCCAACATCGCGCAGCTCGCCTCCAGTGGTATAGCGATAGGCGTTTATGGAAGGACGAATGGCGACTTCTTGTCTTCAGTGATAATCGATTCTGCCTTGGTGCCAATGTCGGTCGTATGTGTGTGTGGCGTCATGCAAGTGAGTGCCAACGTCTGGAGTGTAAAAGACAGAGACACTCAGGGCCAACATCTGGCATCATGGTGTAGGCAGTCTTACAATGGCCGTTCTCCTTCGGTGATCGTAGGGAAAACATTGAACAGTGCACGGGACATCCAAAACATCATTCATCCAGTCGAGCTACCGTTCGTGCACCAACAATACGATGTCTTTTTCCATCAGGACAGTGCACGTCCACATGCAGCCTGATCCACCCAACATGGTCTCCAAGGTGTACGTCAACTACCCAGGCCAGCACGATCCCCAGAACTGTCCCCCATTGAGCATGTTTGGGATGGGATGAAACATCATATTGCGCGCTCTGCAAGACCGGCAGGAAATCTGTCCCAAATGAGGCATCAGGTACAAATTGCATGGCAGGCCATTCCGCAAGACTACATTCTTCACCTCTACGATCCTCTCCATGGGAGAATTGCAGCCTGCATTGCTGCAAATAGAGGTTATAGAGTACTAGCTCTGACTTTACGCACGCCCTGACAACTATACTCTTATGCGCATAGCTCTGACGGTGTGATCGTTTGTTGTATACGTCCTCGAGAATGTGTCAATAAAATTTCCTTTTGCTGGGTCCACGAATTCACGGTTTTCTTTTTCAATTTTCAGTAGTGTATTATCTGATACGTATTAAAAGCAGAATCATTATCTACAACGTGTCTTACAATGCAAAACCGCTGACACAACATTTTCAACGCTGAAAATTAGTCTTAGTTTTTATAAAAGTTCTTAAGTAAAAAATATTGTTTGCTATAAAATACAAAATATTCGTCTCACTCTCAATTCATATCGTTCGCGATGTCAAGAAACAAATAATGACTACATATTACGATCTAGATGCATCGGTGAGTGGAAAAATCATTGAATTTGAATTTAGATAGTATAGATTCACTGCCATTTATTTCAATATGCGGAGATGCCGGGATTCGAACACGGGGTTTCTCACAAATCTAGCTCATCATTGACTTATTAATTTTTTACCGGGATATAGCTAATTTATCTTAAGAATTAGATATGGCGATGTAGCTCAGTGGTAGAGCGCTCGCTTCGCATGCGAAAATTCCCGGGATCGAATCACGGCGTCTCCAAATTTTTAATTATATGTTATTAACCTAAATAAAATATAGCTATATAGCTTATCATTAATTTATTTTCATCAATAGAATTCATATTAGATAAAACCGTTTTTATATTAAAATTAACAGTTATGCTGCAGTAATATTTTTTAGGGTCATTGGAAAATGTAAGCTCCAATTCACATTATTTTATAGGATTTAATGAAATGGTTTTGTAGCATTACTTTATCTAACAAATTTCACAACACAGATGAATCTGCAAATGTATTCTTTTCCGATTTGTTTTCTATAATTTACCCACACTCTCGCATAACGAATATTCGTTGTTCCCAGAGCGACTTTGTGCTCAGTTAATTGCGTTGGTCAGGCATGCTCGCCAATTATCGAGTACTCCACAAATACCGCGAGCAAATCGCCTGAAACACTCGGAAACTTGTGGTAGCTCTCTCGACCACATGATGTTTACTCGAGGAATCAAGAGTTACTGCGGGTCACTTTTTCATTCAACAAAATCAGATGTGCAAGACGTATAATCTTACAACATGTTATTAACAAGCATGTATTGTAGATGATTCTACACACTGTTCGCTGATCTAAGCGGGGTTGAAAATTATTTATAGGTACTATTGTTGCAAGTTACGAGTCCTAACACATAAAGAGAAAGGATTAAAGATACAGTCATCCGATACAGAGAAAACAGGGACCGCACAGTACTTATGTCCAAATAAATACTTAATAAATAAATTTATTTAAAACAAAATAGGTATCCTGGCTACATCATTGGCTATTGGCCTTAATCAACATAAACAAAACGACATGTTTTTATTATATTGCAAAATTTAATTGTACAGACTAGTCAAAAATATTAGTGACTGAGGATCTAACTCGACTGGAGAGGGTGCAGACATCGACAAGCATGGACAGGAGAAAGAAACATTATAGGAAGAATTGGAAGCTTGTTTTGAAGTTATCACTAACCCTCCCATTAGATGGCACTGCATATGTCGACGACTGCGCGCTCTATTAAAGCGATTGGGGATCTAACCCTACTGGTGACAGTGCGCACATCAACAAGCAATGAAAGAGGCAAGAATCATCATAGGAGGACAGAAAGGCTTGTTTTGAAATATTCTGTAGCCCTCCCAATAGATGGCTCTGCGTATGTCGACGACTGCGCGCTCTACACTCATTATAGGAGGACTTGGAAGCTTGTTTTAAAGTAACCTTTAGACCTCCCAGTATATGGCTCTGTCTACGTCGACGACTGCGCGCTCTATTGAAGCGATTAGAGATCTAACCCTACTGGAAACGGTGCGTACATGAACAAGCAATTACAGGGGCTAGATTCATTATAGCAGGACTGAAATATTTAATTTGAAATAATCACTAGCCCTCCCAGTAGATGGCTTTGCGTACGTCGACGACTGCGCGCTCTACACTTATTATAGGAGGACTTGGAAGCTTGATTTAAAGTAACCTTTAGATCTCGCAGTAGATGGCTCTGTCTACGTCGACGACTGCGCGATCTATTGAAGCAATTGGAGATCTAACCCTACTGGAAACGGTGCGTACATAAGCAAACAATTACAGGGGCGGGAAATATTATGGGAGGACTGAAAGTTTAGTTTTGAAAAAATCTGTAGCCCTCCCAGTAAATGGCTTTGCGTACGTCGAAGACTGCGCGCTCTACACTTATTATAGGAGGACTTGGAAGCTTGATTTGAAGTAACCTTTAAACCTCCCAGTATATGGCTGTCTANACCTCTCAGTATATGGCTCTCTCTACGTCGAAGACTGCGCGCTTTATTGAAGCGATTACAGATCTAACCCTACTGGAAACGGTGCGTACATGAACAAGCAATTACAGGGGCGAGATTCATTATAGCAGGACTGAAGGATTTAATTTGAAATAATCACTAGCCCTCCCAGTAGATGGCTTTGCGTACGTCGACGACTGCGCGCTCTACACTTATTATAGGAGGACTTGGAAGCTTGATTTGAAGTAACCTTTAAACCTCCCAGTATATGGCTGTCTACGTCGACGACTGCGCGCTCTATTGAAGCGAATAGAGATCTAACCCTACTGGCAACGGTGCGTACATGAACAAGCAATTACAGGGGCGAGAATCGGTACGTATATGAACAAGCAATTACAGGGGCGAGAATCATTATAGCAGGACTGAAAGATATGTTTTGAAATAATCAGTAGCCCTCCTAGTAGATGGTTTTGCGTACGTCGACGACTGCGCGCTCTACACCTATTATTGGAGGACTTGGAAGTTTGATTTGAAGTAACCTTTAGATCTCCCAGTAGATGGCTCTGTCTATGTCTACGACTGCGTGCTCTACTGGAGTGATTGCGGAACTAGCTCTACAGCACCGCGTGATCGACTCGAAAAGCATGGACAGGGGCGAGAATCATTATTGGAGGACTGAAAGGTTAGTTTTGAAATAATCTGTAGCTCTCCCAGTAGATGGCTCTACGTATGTCGACGACTGCGCGCTCTACACTCATTAATGGAGGATTTGGAAGCTTGATTTTAAGCTTGATTTGGAAGCTTGATTTTAGACCTCCCAGTAGATGGCTCTGTCTACGTCGACGACTGCGCGCTCTATTAAAACGATTGGGGATCTAATCCTATTGGTGACAGTGCGCACATCAACAAGCAATGAAAGGGGTAAGGATCTTTATAGGACGACCGAGAGGTTTGTTTTGAAATAATCTGTAGCCCTCCCAGTAGATGGTTTTTCGTATTTCGACGACTGCGCACTCTACAATCATTAGAGGATGACTTGGAAGCTTGTTTTAAAGTATCCTTTAGATATCCCAGTAGATGGTTCTGCGTACGTCGACGAATGCGCGCTCTACACTCATTATAGGAGGACTTGGAAGCTCTTTTTGAAGTAGCCTTTAGGCTTCCCAGTAGATGGCTCTGTCTACGTCGACGACTGCGCGCTCTATTGAAGCGATTGGGGATCTATCCCTACTGGAGACGGTGCGTCCATCAACAAGAAATTACAGGGGCGAGAATCATTATAGGAGAACCGTAAGGTTAATATTTAAATAATCTGTAGCCCTCTCAGTAGATGGCTTTGCGTATGTCGACGACTGCGTGGTCTACACTAATTATAGACTAGGAAGTTTGTGTTGAAGTAATCCTTAATCCTCTTATTAGATGGCACTGAGTAGGTCGACGACTGCGCTCTCTACACTTATTATAGGACTTGGAAGCTTGTTTTTAAGTATACTGTTGCCCTCCCAGTAGATGGCTCTGTATATGTCGACGACTGCGCTCTTTTCCAGGAATTGCGGATTTAACTCGACTGCAGCGCTTGCGCGACTTGTCAAGCATGGGCAGGGCCGAGAATCTGTAGAGGACGACTTGGAAGCTTGTTTTGAATTAACCTTTAGACCTCGCAGTAGACGGCAGACCTCTACGTCGACGATTGCGCGCTGTATTGATCGATTGGGGATCTAACCCTACTGGTGACAGTGTGCTCATCAACAAGCAATGAAAGGGGCAAGAATCATTATAGAAGGACCGAAAGGTTGCTGTATTGATGTTCTTCTAATGTCATTGGAAAATGTAAGATCTCATTAACGTTATTTTTATAGGATTTAATGAAATGTTTTTGTAGCATTGCTTTATCTAACAAATTTCACAAGACAGATGAATCTGCAAATGTATTCTTTTCCGATTTGTTTTCTATAATTTACCCACACTCTCCCATAACGAATATTCGTTGTTCCCAGAGCGACTTTGTGTTCAGTTAATTGCGTTGGTCAGGCGTGCTCGCCAATTATCGAGTACTCCACAAATACCGCGAGCTAATCGCCTGAAATACTCGGAAACTTGCGGTAGCTCTCTCGACCACATGATGTTTACTCGAGGTATCAAGAGTTTCTGAGGGTCACTTTTTCATTCAACAAAAGCAGATGTGCAAGACGTATNCTTCTAGAGGGAGTTTTCTCTAACTACTTTTCTATTAGTTCTGGTATATGTCTGCGACAAGGACAGAAACTGTTGCGGGAAGTTGTACAAATTTAACAGTATCTCAGTAGGATTGTCTTTTTGAACGCATATTTACGAAAAAAATTAACTCTCGTTGCAATTCTGTTCTCTTCCGTCTCAAATCTTGAAAGCGACACCGACAATTAGGGTACGAGTGTGGGATGTTTTCGGAACTAACTTCTTCGTTGTCGACATGTTCTACATATCCATTAAATGAATTCAGTTTTTCACTTCATTCAAATAATGCTGGCTAAACTCAACCAGCGTTTTCCAGGGGTTTATATTGGTCGCTTCTAAGCCGATTCTCACAACTCTCACGATGCGTTTAGATGAAATAGAGAAACAGTTTTCAAGGCAACCGCCCTCAATTTCACGTCGCGGGAGCTGAATGAACTTCCATTAACCGCACTGGGGTTTCACGAACCTACGAACAAAAATAGTTAAAAAAATAGTAACTGCTTTTTTTTATTTGAGCTCTAGAAACGGAGGTAGAATTCTATGGGTACCTTGTTTCCATTACGTGTCCACCCATGAGACAAATTGAAAAAGTATTTGTAGAAAATCATTTCTTTTGTAACGTCCTCCATTTTCAAATCAAACCTACAAGCATCGATTTTGAGAAATCGTGATGGACAGAGTTTATGGTGCAGTTTTGGATTAACAGAAATTCTTCGAAAATACTCTCTTCAAGAGCATCTCACTACTATGTTACCTTTCTGAAAAGACTCTTTTCTTGTTGTTGAAATAAAAATTTATGGAAGGGGGCGCCCGACCTTGAACCAGGGACCCCTTGATCTGCAGTCGTATGCTCTACCACTGAGACACCCCCTGGTAGTAGTAGTAGTAGTAGTAGTAGTAGTAGTAGTGTACAAATGTTTTATGTATTTATACTATTGACAATGAACCTTATGACCAAGTGTAAATTGCATATACATCAATGATTTATTTCTAATTCTTCTAATCATGTAAATAGCTAATTAATTTTTTACTATAGTAAATGATTCTATAATGGGCTATATATTCCATGGCCTGTTGGTAACATTGTACCCAGAGACTCGGTCAATTTGCGCGATCTCTACTGTTTATCATTTTAAATTGCACACTTTATCTCGCTGATTATCGAACCTCACCATATCGCTTTGACACTCGCGCCAAACCTTGGGGATGATTGTTGCGCTGTGCTGAAAATTTGAACTACTAGAGTGGTAGTATTACAATGTTAGCTCGCCCGCGACATGGTTCAGTTTCCAACCACCATCCAGCTACGGCGGTACAGACATCCTCAAATTCAGGGCAAGATATTCGTCCAACTTGTTTCCGTTATGGGAGGTCATGCATATACGAAAATGATTTATGAATGAGTAATAAAAAAGTTATTTATTCTTAATGGGTAGCCCTTAACCGACGGCAGATTATAAGAAAATAAAATATAAAAAATGAAACACATTACGTCAATAGAAAGAACTGACTTTAACTATTATGAATATACAAATATAACAACATCAGACAATAAGTGAATTGAATTATTGTCTCGGGACTTCTTTAGCGATTTCCTCAGGCTTGCGATGAATCGCATTACACGAGTTACACTGCGCGGGTTGACTTGGGAAAATCATAAAACATTAACGTTATTCAATAGAAAAAATAAATTTTTTCGTGACAACCTCCGCAATGGCTCGTCACTGTTCCCAAACAAATTGAATGATGGCTACAAAATTTAGACAACTTACAAACGAAGAAATTAACAAAACTACATACAATTTATACTTTAGAAAACAGGAAAAATTACACATAGACCTGTTCTGGGAACACAAACACTTCTGTCCTCCAAATTACCTTCATTATTAAACCAACAACTCTGTTGGTGGTCGGCGCGTCACACACGATGAAAGTCCAGTGGACGCTGGTCAGACCACACACACGTTCTGCTCAAATTACATAACTTCACGGCTACGCTCATAGCGCCAGAGCGCACTGTCCCTGTGCTAGTTTGAAAACAGGCGACTGCTTTATACTCTTAAGTCATGTTTCTTTGCTTCGAGAAAATGTATCTTAAGAAAAAAAGATTATGAACGGAAACGCAACGTGTTTATTAGTTTATTACATTGTTATTCGCAACGTGGTCATAGGCAATTTTTAACAGCTCCTGACAGTAGGGAGGCGACAGGTATACGTCTCCCCGTCTACCAGTGCGCCTACTGGTAGGTCATCTTTAGCCCATTCTGTACGGGTAGGGGGAGTCCGCTGGGACGCAGCTTTCGACTCCCCTCCCGTAGTCCTTTCTGTGCGGGAAGGGGTCCGGAACGCAAATAACACCTACACGTAGCGGTTGCCAAATCGAACCAGAAATCTGCCTTCTAGTGTGACTATTGAGGAGTCGTAATTTACATATTTTGTTGCCTGATATGTCGAATTTACTCGCGAATAGCCCCGAAGACCTGAGAGAAGGTACGAGTTTATTTCCTCACGAACGTGTGTACAGAAGGTACGTCTGAAAGTGTGGTACATGAGATTTTTGATGCTCCACAAAATGGCACAGGAGTGCAGAGCTCTTTGGTTGGTCATGTCCCTTTACTATAGCAGCGACCTGTCTTGGAAGTTAGGGATGTCTGACGACACATTCAGTTCTCCGAGGTGACGAGGTGCAATGGACCAGCGTAAATCGGTGGTTTGCACCGATAGAAAAAGTCCGCTGCCGATCTGCAGAGTTCACAGGGACAGATGTTGACCAATCATCCTTGTATTCCCGCATATTGAAGGATTAGTTACAGATGGGTGACACAACGAGATGTGAAATGAGAAGCAATGATTGATAGAACGAAGTGAAATCCAGTGGCTGTAAAATGAATGGAATCATCCAGGATTAATCAGGTTTGACTCCCGATATAGTTCAGGTCTTAGCATCGTAAGGCAGCAAGCATGTTCTTGTGAGCTACCCGATTGGTCAGGATTCCTATACAATTCTGCAGTATAAGAAGAACGTCCAGTTCTATTGGACAGCCCTGGCCCTATGGCTCTGTCGTGGACTGTGTACAACATTGCGGACGGGAGGATTAGTCGAGTCCTCGCTATTCTCTGAATCAAATTCCACAGTAAAAGTGAAATTGTTTCTGAAGACACGGATTGCAGCTACCGATCGCAGTCTTCTCCGTCGATGGCAACAAGATTTAACATGATGAAACACTTTGTACATTTCAATGTAATTAAAACACCGATGATGCTAAATTTTATTTTTACTGCTTTTCCCAACCAAGAACTTCTGCACTGTTCACTTAGTGGTAGCAATAAGAGGGAGATGTACCACTTTCTGACATACATCGTACATGAAGTCAGGGGAAAAAGGTCATACTACCACACGCTGTGCAAAGCAAATCTTTCTTACCCGCGTCTATTTATGCTGCATATTCTTCCTTTGTGTTTTTGAACACTTTCTTTTCAAAAATACTCGGCTCGCTTCTCAATTCTGTTCTTATTTCAAATTTCCAATCTGAAGGATATTCATCGAATAAGGAACAACACTCCTTTAGATACTTGTTTGGTTTTATTTATGTAGTTAGGAATAACCTCATTTCCACACAGAACTATTTCCTCATTTCTGTTTGTATTACTTTCCAGACTCATTTCAACGGTTAACTCGCATCGTCAGTGGCTCTACAAATTATCAATTTAACTAATGAATACGAAATTGCTTACATAGATATAAACAGTATAATTAAATAGACAATGACATTATGAGACACAACGAAAATCAACACTATTTATCAGAAACACATAACAAATTAAACAATTATTTACTCACCCAAATGACGTGAATCATGGGGACTTATTTCACGATGAAAACGTCAGACGTTTATGAATACTTTGTAATCGAAATATCACCCGGAATCGATATTTTCAATAGATTATAGTATTATTGGTGATATAAAAAATGTGACTGGTACGTCACTTGCTTGTAAAATGTTTTTGTCTTAAATGTAAAACTTTTTTCGCTGTGAAGAAACGCAATATTAACATATCCACCCCTTGGTCCTGTGTTTCTCGTGTCGTGTCTTTCACCGATATCTGAACGACGACAATTCCCCTCCAAGTGACTGGAACCTTTGAGGGCCGTTGTCTGTGAAATTCACTGCGTTGATTGACAAACATCACAGATGAACATATATTCACCTCAGCTTTTAGGCTTCCGCTACCTATCGTACAGCCCTTACTGCTAAAGCAACAGGAAAGTGAACACGAGGGATTTCCTGCAGGGTTTATTTAACAAACATTCAGCAAAATTAAGTAAATTAATATTGCAAAGGATAATATTCCATTGAGTTAAGATGATTTTGTAAAGAACCGGTGAAGAACAGGCAAAGGGCTTATTCTAACTACATGTACTCTAAGTACTGTAGACACAACATGAGAGATCTTACCTTAGTAGACCATCCTCAATGGCTGCAAGGGGGTCGCTAACCTACCCTTCCAAGCAACAGCTCCATTGTGTAGATTTTCAGATTCTTCTGAGTCTTTCGCAACAGACACGTTCTGAGGTAGAGAATCAAAGAAATTCCCTCAAAATGTCTCGAGGGTCACGGGATTCTGACTTGCGAAGGGCGATGTCTTGATTTTTTTGTGGGGCTTTACAGCTCGTCGACATCCAGGTCATTAGAGCCCTAAAACTCTTGTACAGGTAGGGAAAATGCAGTTACGCACTAGGGAGAACTAACATGACTCTCCCCGCGTGAGGGACTCGCCGCCCCCCAGGGGGCTTACATCTGGTAAGTACGTGTTTGGCGAACACGGGGCCCCGAGCTGAGTCTGGCATTGCTTCCACTTACTTGTGCCATGCTCCTTCCTTTATCTATACTGACCTCCCTTGGTCACCTCTTGTTCCTTTCGATCCCGACGCTATTAAAGCTAGGGTATCTTTCATTTTCCTCCTCTTCTCTTTCCTCTATTTCTTCTTCTCTTCCTCCTCCCAGGGGGCTTACATCTGGTAAGTACGTGTTTGGCGAACACGGGGCCCCGAGCTGAGTCTGGCATTACTTCCACTTACTTGTGC
>NNCF01138031.1:17589-53851 GCA_002313205.1 Laupala kohalensis
TGGGTATGGCTGAGTCATTCGGCGAGTCCCACACGCGGGGAGAGTCATGTTGGCTCTCCCTAGTGCGTAACTGCATTTTCCCTACCTGTACAAGTTTTAAGGGCTCTAATGACCTCGATGTTGACGAGCCCTAAAGCCCCACAAAAAAAAGGGACTCGCCGAATGACTCAACCATACCCACAAAAAACCTCCTGAATTACAATACATCAAAACATATCTCAAAACATTACATATATAAAAAAGGAGAGAAAGAAAAAAAAGAAAGAAAAAAAAGAAAGAAAGAGGAAAATGAAAGATACCCTAGCCCTCTCTCCTAATAGCGTCGGGATCGAAAGGAACAAGACGTGATCAAGGAAGGTCAGGAAAGAGAAAGGAAGGAGCCATACACAAGTGGAAATAATACCAGACTGAGCTCGGGGCCCCGTGTTTGCCAAACACGTACTTACTAGATATAAGTCCCCTGGGGACACGATGTCTTGAGGTGAAATGCATGTTCATCATAACCTGTTCCCCCGTGCAGTCAAATGTCACTTTGTACAACAACTATGGCGCAGTGCCGCACTCGTGGCAGCGAGGGATTGGTCCAGAGCATCTATTCACCAATGCAGCATCGTCCGCATCGGTCCAGTTTGCTCTTCTGGAAAGAAAGATACAGTTGTAGCGAAATAAAGAGATTAAGGCAATTGATTTCTTGTTGCAACGTATAAGCAAGTTACGAACCCAGAAATACCGTCATGTGCAAAGATATTTTACTTATACTAAAGCACACAAGAGTTCCACATGGGTAAAGAAGACAGCTTTACAACTCGAAATTGCACCGGCGATCTCGTGATTATGAAGTCAAACTTTTTGTAAATACGTACTTTCAGTGAAGATTATTCCCAAGTATTGTTTGGTGAATTCAAGGTTCTTTAATAAATTTAAAAAAATTATGTTCAGACAAAGCTGAAATTGTAAAATTAAACATCTAATTCTTAAAATGTATGCCACCTTTCGGTAGAAATTTGTATTACAGAGTTCAAATCAACTGAAATAGTATAAAAATGCGTGGTCAACTATCAACTAATATACTCTCGGGGAGCCTGAAAGGAACTATCCCATCAATTCCCCAGGCAAAATTACAACGCGAAATATTAATGAAAATCGTGAAATGTTTGTTACAATACAGAGAATTAACAAATATTATTTTCGATAAATTATAAGAGAAGTATCGTATATAAACTATCACTTCGTTAAATATTCCGAGAATATTTCTAATAAATCGTAACACTTGAAATCACTTTAATATCTAGATAAATAATGACAATAGTGTTGCTATTAATAATAGGACAGCCGCTCCTAAGCTACAGCCTTGAGAACCTGGTGGGCTGCACCCGCGTCAAGCCAAGTACAAAGCCCTAGTGCAGGCCGCTCACACGGGCCAATCGGGCGCAAATAGCTCCGAGGAGCATCGCTGCAAAGGCGTCAGGCACAGTGGTATCCTCTTGCGATATGTTGGAAGAAGCGTTGTTCTATAAGTGAGTTCTCGTCATCTTTTAACTGTGAATGGGAATATTTGTATATTTTTTTGTGGTTTGCAGGGGATATGCCAAAGGCATGGGTGTCACAAAATATTCAACTACGTTAAGAGGTTTAATTTACAGCGGCATTAGAACGCTAATACACTCAGGCCAGATTCCGCCAGAATAGATCCACTATTGATAACACATTCCTGATCAGATAGATATACGAGAAATGACAGGAATATGGCATTGAGTTACATAACATTTTCGTTGACTATGCACAAGCTTTTGATTCCGTGCTCAGAGATGAAATCATGCAAACCCTAGCTCTCTACGAGATCCCAGGAAAACTAAGAAACTTAATAAATCTCACACTAAGTAATACCAAAGCTAGAATTAGAATCAATAATCAGCTGTGACGAGTTTAATATTGAGTTTGGGATCAAGCAAGGGGACCCTCTATCGGCGACTCCGTTCTGTGTTGTAATGGACGTAATCCTGCCCAATTAGATCTCACAGGTAACATTTCCACTCGATTAAAACAATGTACGAGTTATGCTGATATGTCGCTAATCGCCAGAACAAGAAACACATTAGAAAAGGTCTTCTTTGAACTCAAGGTAAACTCCTTTACAATAGGGACTCTCCATCAACACGCGTAAAACAAAATATATGAGGTGTAAGACAGGGGATCTGAATCTTTACAGACATACGCGGCCGAAACATGGACTCTCAGAGCAAATGACATCCAAAAGTTAGTGGTATTTGAGAGGAAGATTTTGCGAAGAATACATGGCCCAATAAAATTAGAAGATGGCACCTGGAGAACAAGAAGTATTAGAGAAATAATTAAATCTAGAAACATAATCAATTTTATAAAGGCACTGAGACTTAGCTGGTTTGGGCATCTACACGGGACGGACAGTGAAGAAAATATAGTGATAGAGCAATGAAGAAAATCTTCAACTGGTTCCCCTTATCTACCGAAAAGAGAGGAAGACCAAAAAACAGGCGGAGAGATGATGAAAGATTTGAGGAACGTGAAAATCAAGAATTGGACCACTAAAATAATGGACAGAAGGGATTGGAAGGCTGTGATAGAGCAGGCCAAAACGTTCTACAAAGGAATGTTGTAGTGCCTTAGAAGAAGAAGAAGATTAGAAGCTAATCGTCCGGAGTATGAGAAGTACGAAAATGAAGAAAGCAAAGCAGTGATACTTTGACGCGACAACTAATTTACACAAAGAAGTTGCTTTTATATGTACTTATGCCACTAGTGATGAAACACCTGGAAAATAAAAATATATTTCTACGCAATCAAGTGATAGTCCACCCGCCAAGCACAAGCGATACTTAAGAGTAGGGATAAATATTTCTTAATTCTTTAGGGTAGATGTTCTCGTTTCCAACTTAAGTTATTGCTCATTAAGACAGGAGAATCTTTTCCGTTTTCGCTCATACAGATGTGTTCCGGCGCAATGTGATTTTTGGAGCCGCGTCGAGGACAAACCAGCCGAAACGTTTGGTTCCCAACCCTCGACGCGTCTCCAACTGGACCGCGAAAATCACTTAGAAGTTCCTTTTAAATGTGTGTCCTTACACTAAGTTGGACTTAATCATGTGCATCAAATAGTCCAGGACTAAGCGAAGAAATGTAGACAAAGCAGCTGAAATATATAGCACGTAATTTTTCTAATATACATTCTGGATATGGTTGATTCTCTTTCTGTAATTGACAATTTTATTTTATCTGTTATAAGATACTAGTTATAAGTAGAATTTAAGTTGTTCAATCGAATTATTTTCATTTTTTTCATTGTTGGGGAATTAAAGTTGGTTTTTTTCCCAAGAGTATATCATTATGGGAAAATATCATTTAGTTTTAATCACTCCAATACAGCCAATCTAAATCCCAACATAAATTTGATATGGAATGCATGGGATTCGTCCCACTGTGTGACGTTTCCGGACTGGGAGCCAGAGGGAACTTCTGTGGCTCTGTAGAGCGATAGCATCAACCCTGACTAATAGCTGTGGAGGGCACAACAAAAATCTTAGAAAATAACAGTTAACATCATTTGTTTTTCATTGTTTTTCTGCATGTACACAAGTGAAGAAAATGATTTTATTCATGAATAATAACTTAAAAACACTGAAATGTTAGGGGAAAATGTGGTATTTTGACGGTGTTTGGTGATACATCAACTTTATTATTTTTTTTATAAAATAAACTATAAGTGTCAAATGTAATTTGTATTCAGCGAATGACTGTTGTGTATGTGACAACATTGTTGCAAATTCAAGCTTCTAAATACAAAATATACTGAGCTTTTTTTTTAACATTGCTAAATACAGCCAGACTAATTACTAAGATATAAAATTTATACTGTGGCACAAAAATGTTGCAATCACATTATCATTGAATTAAAATATTTAAAACTATTTATGCAGTCACCAGCAAGAAGTAAAAAAAAGTTTATTTTCAATAAGCAGATAACAGTTGAGTAAAGTTGCACATGTTGTTGCCGTGTGTATTCAGTCTACTGGTTGGATTCCACAGCAGAGAAAGTTTTATCACTCGGTGGACTGAAAATGCATAGCACAAAGGTTATTTTCTAAACAATCTCCATATGCCCCACGATTTAATTTAGTTTGTTCAATGCCCTGGATTTGTAAGGTGTGTGATCTACTAGTATATTATAGTTTTTTTAATTTTACCATAAAACTTATTTTTAAATTAATTTTTAAAGTAAACCTTCAATGTAAAGACATTTACCTTTTATTTTTTTAACCAGTAAGTATTAAAGTACTACAGCCATGAAGTAATAAAGAATAGGGCAAATAACACTATTTTATACTATCTGGAATTTTATCTTTATAAATAGAATTCAATCTTAGAATAAATGGAGAAAAAAACCAATAGGGTGAAATCAGACATAATTGGAACTTCATGTCTCAGAATTGGATAATTCTTTTATATGAAAGTACTATTATATTGGTTTATGTGAAGAATACAAAATTTTAGTTTTTTCTTAGTCTGTTTGTCTGTTGTTAATAATAAAATTTTGATATTTGCACCATTTCAGATTGTTTTGAAATTAATGTTTCTATCTTCAAAACTATTTGAAATAAAAATTGTATCATTTTCTTAAGATTTTTATGAGTTTTAATGTGTGGCACAACTTATATTAAAACATATTGTTTTTTAATACAAAAAATAATAATATCTGAAAATCGCAATTTTTAATTTTATAAAATACATTGTATTTTGGAACCCAGGAGGAACTAGGATGTCCGGTAGAACACACATGGAAAGATAACTGAGTGTCTGTAGAGCACCAGCATACTTTACGACACCCTGTGGAAACCCCATGGACATTCTACTTGAGATTCTTCTCAGAAAGTTTGTATTTACTTCAACATATTTTTAATTGGGATACCCCATTCTCAAAATACTACTACTTTGATTTGCGTTATAAGTTGAAAGCTTCAAATCTCCCTCTTCAAAACTTTGAGACTGCCAATGAAATTTCTTCTATAAATAAATAGTGATTTTGGTGAAAAAATTCATTTAATGTCTCTAAGAAGTGCTTTGTTCCAGAGGAGCTGCAAATAGTTATGTAGTATTTCACTACAGTGGCCACTTCAGCTATCATTGAGTGTTTTCAACTTTTATGTGCACTCAAAAAAAAAAAATGTTCTAGGAGAAGAGAAGGTTTCAAAACTTATATATTTCCACAGAGCACTTAACAAATAAATTTATATTTTCATTATAATTATTAATTTCAGGAGAAAAATTAATTTTAATAATCATTGACAGTTAAATTTGTTTATTTAACTACACCGATTCCATAAACAAAAAATAAAAATCATTAAAATAAAAACAAAGAGCAAAATATATGTTGCATCAGCCCCACATTGTTTAAATTGGAAATTTATATCTCATTACTTTTGCTTTGCATGGTGAAACAACACCCCACAACAGTAATACATTAAGTCCATAGGCACACGAGTTCTTTTCTTTAATGAAAACCATCACCTTTTAGGTATTATTCTTATTTTAAATGAAGAGAACTTGGTGGCACATAATGAAATTTTTCAAACACACAAAAACCTAGAAATACACAAAATTTCTGAACACATATATAGTGATTTTAATTGGAAGCAAATGTAACAAAGTTAAAATAATGTTCCATTCACTCATGTTTCCAAGAAAAATAAATTAATATGAAATTATTTATGGCCAAAAATGCAGTTGAAACCTCCACATGACCTCACAGATGACAATAAAATAATTTACTCTCCAGAAGCAAGCAAGGAACCGTCCCAACAAATCTTATCAAAGTAAATAAATATTTAAGCCTTCACATCAAGTATAGGTTTAAATAAATAATTTTCAATTCAATAAATTTAAGATTTA
The DNA here is from genome assembly GCA_002313205.1 of Laupala kohalensis. NCBI lineage: Eukaryota > Metazoa > Arthropoda > Insecta > Orthoptera > Trigonidiidae > Laupala > Laupala kohalensis. Next base: position 23,512 of record NNCF01138031.1, read on the forward strand.
AAAAAGCAGTTACAAACTACATACAATGTAGTGGAAGACAATAAATTAATTTACTCTTGGGAAGCAAGTAAGTGACCATCCCATCAATTCTGATCAAGGGCCCTAAGACATTGGCGGAAACCCCTATTCAGCTGAACTCGATGAAGTGTTCAGGTGGGGTTTCCCCTCACCAACTCCCTACAAACATTGGTTTGAGATCAAGTTGGTCATGAAATACGGATTTTTAACATAAAGTGGAGGGCTGACGACAACAAACTGAAGTGAATTTCTAATTCATTGGGTACAATTCCGTATAACCAGACGACACCATATATTCAACATGGAAATAGCTGAAGAAATTAATTTACAAAACAATGTATATGTTAAATACTTGTAATTTATGTCGGACCCGCATTTGGTATAAAAACCTACTTTGTTCGCTTTGAAATATTATCATTTGTTCAATATACTTACCACTTCATTATCGATATATAATACGAATCGTAACTTACTGCCTCAATAGTGCTATGAGACAATGTACGCTAAATATATTTTTGTCTTCTTAGTATAAATCGGGTTACACGAAACAGTTTTAATTTCCCACTTCAGGCTAGTCATTGGACAGGACACATGAGCGATATGAATATCTCGATCGATTTCGACTATCGGGACGACAGAAACTAGTGCCGTGATGCACAGCTAGGGTTGTCGCGATATCGGTTTAGTTCCGATATTCCCTATCGATATCAATCTTTGATATTGAGGTTATCGATATCAAAGATTCATATCGATAACCTCAATATCGAGCTATATCGATATTTTAAGATTCATTTTTAGCCCTCAAGAAAACAACTCATTTTACCATGTAGCGACGATGCAAGGGTTATCAAAATCGAAAATGTTAAAATTTAGTTGAAAGTAGAGAGAGAATCTATTTTCTGCTAAATTTTAACAATTCCAAGTATGATAAACTTAAGGGATTTTTTTTTCTCAAAAAGGTAGAGAAATTAAATTCCATTTTCAGCTTAATTTTAACAATCCCGAGATTGACAACATATATTTCCGAGATTTTTTTAAAAGTTCGAGCTGGAATTCCAGCAGTTTTTGACAGTAAAAAGATCTTATCCATGGTAATTTGATCACAAAAATTAGTACAATACATTTCACATGATTCATGTTTTAAAAAAAGTCGAAATGCGGGAGTGGGGTATGAGAAAAGAAGTGGGGGTGAGGGGATATGAGATACATAACAAATATATATTTTACGATATATTTTATTATGAAATCAAGATTTAAGCAATGAATACATTATTGATTACATATTTAAAATAATTGAAAATGAAGAAAAGTGATAACTTATAAATTGCGGAACCTCCTTGGAACAAACTTAACTCTGCAAAGATAAAACGCAGATAAAACACTTTTCTGCAGATAAAACTTCAAGACCGGGTTGGGGGAGGAAGTGGGTGAGTCGTCATCGCAAGGACTGCTAATGTGGAAAATACCACCATCACCCTCAGCAAAGGAGGTTATGCGTTTTGATTAGATGTTTTTGTACAGTGCTCTTCAAATACATACTTTGGTTTAATTTTAATATTGTAGTGTAGCTCAGCAAGTCGAAAATTTACATTTAGAGAAGTGAAAAGCGTAATCAACCTCAAACAAAGCAATGGCTCCAGCAGTGAGTAAGACTTGGAGCTTTTGGGGGAAAAAAGATTTTAAAAATCGCTACCTGCAAAAATTGTTTGAGGAATCAGAAGTTTAGTGGGAACACCACAAATTTTGCCTCCCATTTGAGAAAAAATCATGCTACAGTTTATGAGACCTTTAAGACTGCAAATTTGAAATCACCTATCAGCGTTGCTATTCAACAAACTTCTACTTCTTCCACTAACGTCGTGTCTTCTTTGTCTAGCTGTACTAACAGTGTTAAACCAAGTTCTCCAACCGAGCTCAACTTAATATCTCCTCTCTGTGAAGCATTTAATAGAGCTAGAGAATACTCTGAAGGGGGTTTACGGTATTCTAGAGTTGTAAACTGCTTGTTGTATTTCATTTGCACAGACAAACGTTCCTTCTACATTGTAGAAGGCAAAGGATTTAGAAAACTAATGAAGGAATTGGCTCCTTCATATAAAATTCCTTCTACTGCCTTAATGAAAAAACAGCTTCATTTAAAGTACAGCGTCGTGGCATCTCGTTGTAAACAAAAAATACCAGAAGTACCTCATATCTCATTCTCCATGGACGTGTGGTCTGAAACAGTGTCAGAAAAAGCTTTTTTTGGAATAACAGCACACTTCCTTGAAAACATTGACATTCAATCACTTGACTTGACACAGCTGAAATGCTTGAGTAAACATCCATGTTAAAAGTGTTCGAAGAGTGCAACATTAGGAAGGAAAAGGTTGGAGGTATTACAACAGACAATGGATCTAACATGGTTGCTGCTGTAAAAAAAATTCTTTTGAGCTTCAGCATATTCACTGCTTTGCTCATACTTTAAACTTGGCGACTGAAGCTACTCTTCATAATAAAACAATCGATCCTACAATTATAAAGGTTAGAGCTATTGTCAAGTTTATAAAAAAATAGTGTTAATGTGTCTGACAAATTGAGGAAAGTGCAAATAGACAACAATGTGGCAGAAGGAAATGTAAAAAAAGATATTAGATGTCAAAACGAGATGGAACTCGTCCTACTACATGATCGAGAGATTTCTGGAACTTTTAAAAGTTGTAAGTCAGATTTTAATCGATGATGCAAGTCCAGAGATGCCGAGCGCAAGTAAAGTTGAAATCTCGAAACTCTTAAAACACCTTTCGAGTGTGCTACCACCGAAATATCAGGAGAGAAATATGTGACTATGTCTAAAATAATTCCTATGGTTCATTGTTTGGAAAATAGATTAGATGATATTAAATTAAAGGATGCCGACATTTTGGCTGTTAAAGACTGCTTGTTACCTGCAATGAACAAGAAATTTGGGATTTCTGAACATAACTTTTTTTGTGAGGCTTTACGGCTCGTCGACATCGAGCTCATTAGAGCCCAAAAAACTTGTAGCGGTAGGGAAAATGCAGTTACGCACAATGACTCTCCCCGCGTGTGGGACTCGTCGAATGACTCAACCATACCCACTTAAAACCCCCCTGAATTACAACTCAAAACTCAAACATCAACATATCTCCAATATCAACATATCTCATTTTTTTAAAAAACAGAAGAAGCAGAAGAATAAGAAGAAAGAGGAAAATTAAAGCTACCCTAGCGTCGGGATCGAAAAGAACAAGAGGTGACCAAGGAAGGTCAGGAAAGAGAAAGGAAGGAACCTAGCACAAGTGGAAATAATGCCAGACTCAGCTCGGGACCCCGTGTTCGCCAAACACGTACTTACTAGATGTAAAAAGTCCCCTGGGGGGCAAAAGATGTTGTATGCCGTCGACTGGGCGCGTTGTTGGCTGTAGCGCACATCAAAATAGAAAATTATGTTGGGAATTACCATGTCATTACAAACATTTTATTAAAAATAGGTTTTAAAAATAAAGAAATAAATTTTACACAACATATATTGATACGGACATAAAAAGTTGTTGCTCAAGAACTCTTTTAAATACTCTTAAATATACATAATTCTAATTTAAAATAATTTTTGTGTTGTTTTTATTTGAAAAACTTACCGCATTAACTCGGGTGACAAAACGTTAGTTCACCAGATCGAAGTAGGAAGCGCCACGGTGGCCTGCGCACTAGAGTTGAAAATGAGTTCACGCCGAGCATTGACGGATGGTCTTAAGACAGCTGTTGGAGCATGTTAGAGGCGGCATGGAGGCGAAAGTTAGATATTCGTGCCTTAATTCTAGTTTGAGTTTATTTATGTGTATCTGTGTTCATGAATATCATATTTCGGGGAAAAATGCCGAGCCATAAAGCTAGTAGTGGTTGCCCAAAATTACCCTGCTGATTCTTCATGGCAAGTTATTAATACAATTTCTTTCACTGTTGAGTCTTATGTTTATTATAATTGTCCTAGAAATTTTGCTATTATTATTTATTTTAATTGCAGAAAACTCCAATGCTGATGTTAAGAAGTACATAGTTTGTCCACAGGAAATGTATGTTAGACATGATTTAAAGGAATTTGCTATGGCAACTAACTTCATTAATCTTATCAGGATAATATGAGAAGAAATGGGATCAAGCTTGGATTCTGTAAGTATTCTTGAAGAACTTGAAATAACGGAACAATTTCCTGAACAATGGCATCTAGGGAAGCAGAGTATTTAGAACAAACATTGGTGTTGAAATAGCAATAGAGAAGCAATCTTGTGTCTTTTTTAATATTGAGGTGTAAATTATCCTTATATCCATAATTTTTTGTTACTTTTAATAGTATTATTTTCTTCTGTGCTCAATCTAGACACAGTTGTGCAAGTTACCTTAGTATTTATAATTTAATTGCAATTGAAATATTTGTTTACTCTACTCCATATTGACATATTTTTCAATTATTGACATCTGATACAGCTGTGTACATACCCTTTGTATCCATTACTTCATTAATTGCAATAGTTATATTACTTATCTGTACAGTTATCCCAGCGAAATATCAGAGTTAAAAGAAAAAAAACCCTTAAATCATACACAATTTTTTTTTTTTTAATTTCGTTTTTCATAAACTGTATTTTGCTAAACAATTCTGAAATTTTTATTTAACATTACAAAATAACACAGAAATAATTTCTGAAAATCAACATTCAGGGTTTCATTTTCTGAATGAAAAATTAAACATATATGCCCCCAGAAATTATTGTGATTTTTTAAAAGATTTGTTTACCTCATACATAAACCTAATTAAGATTGTTTTATTTAAGAATTTTGTTATCAAGTCATTATTGATTTTTTACATTATACCTCATCCCTATCATTCTTAAATGTTCTCAATATAGTCACTGGTGTGTGTATCATCTCTTTATCCACAATTATTTGTAATAGTTCCGTTTCCTTTTTTACTCTATTTAGAGTTATGTTTTATGTGTATCCACAAATAATTCATTTTTCCGTTTGTAATCAGTCTAGGCAGAGTAGTTTGCATTATCTCTATATTCATAAGTCAGTTTAATTTGTAACGGAACTATTTCTTAAATATTCTCAATATAACCAGTGGTGTGTATATTATCTCTGTATCCACAATTATTTGTAATATTTTTATTTCTTATCAGTATTCAATTTAGAATTGTTTTGTGAATGCTCATAAAGTAAATTTTCTTATCTGTAATCAGTCAAGGCAGTGTTGCTTGCATTTCCTCTGTATTTGCAAGTAGGTTCAAATTGTAATAGAACTATTACCTAAATGTTCTCAGTGCAGACACTGGTATGTGTATCATCTTTGTATCCATAATTATATGCAATTTGTAATAGTTTTATTTCTTATCTGTACTCGGTTTAGAATATTTTGTTTTATGTGAACCCTCAAAAAGTTTATTTTCTTATGTGTAATCAGTCTAGGCAGAGTTGTTTGCATTATCTTTGTATTTACAAGTATGTTTAATTTGTGAAGGAACTGTTTCTTAAATGTTCTCAATATGGGCACTATTGTGTACATTACCACTATTCATAATGGATTTTATTTGTAATAGCTAAATTTATTTCCTGTTCTCTATCCTGGAACCATTGTGTGTATTCTCTATATCCGTAATTAATATTTTTATAATAAATACTTGCTTTCAATAAAAAGTCATGTGTTTGTGTTATTTTATTACCATTTACTCATTAATTGTAATTATTAAATGTAGGTTGAGGATTTATTAGCGATTTGTTGCTTTCAATTTTAATTGCAGTTTTTTTTGTAAGTTCCTTGGTTGATAGCAAGAAATGTACATTCAATGCAAATTTAATGAATTAGTCTAGGGTTGAAAGAAGAGACATGCGTTTACGTGACGTCATTGAATAAGTTCCCTTGCCTGCGAGAGCAGCGCTGGGTATATGGCGTAAGTTTGTCACCGAAGGGTCTTATGGGTGTTTGGGAAATCCCGAGAGAATTCCGAACTCCGAACCTCCACCATCGCCTCCATCTTCACACATACAACATATTTTCTTAAAACTAAATCGCCGGGTCTAACAAACCTAACATCATTGTTCATTATAATTGTTCATGGCTCGCGACAGCGTTCATATTATAATTAACATACCCCTAACATACTAATATAAACGGTGGCGGAGAGAAGAAAATAGTGCGGAACAATATTTCTTTATAACTACCGTAAATATGAAGAGCGAAGAATACGGCTTATATTTTCGGAACCGTAATAATTTTTGTAATATTATGACATTAATCATTTTTTCGAACCCTCTTTGGACCATATGCTATACTTTGGCCATTTGAAACAACATTTGTTTTGGCATTGTAGCAGCCATTACAGAGATATTTTATTTTTAGTTTCATTATTATTTTACAGAAGATTTCACACAAAAAAAAAATAAATAAATGCATAAGTTGTAATCAATTTTTATATCCGTTAAGAATATTTTTGTATGTTACATTTGTATTGGAAGTTGCACTACTACTTTTGAAATAATACAACAGCCAAACACTACCAAATACAATACCTAGTAGTACAAATACCAAAAAATATAATAAGTGGGTTTCATGTTTATTATTATTATCCATAATAATAATAATAATGTATTATCATCCATAATAATATCAATATTTTATTATCCATAATTGAAATTGAAATTTATTTCCAGATTTTTTTAACAAAAGTTGTGCACGAGTTGTATATGATTTGTACTCTAGTTGTACATGAGTTGTACATAAGTTTTTTACATGAGTTGTACATGATTTATTTCAACCATTATACCATATGATTTTACAACGGTTTTACACAGATTTATTATTTATTATAATTAATAAAAAAAGAATTTTATTGTTTTATATATATCTTGTTTAGTATACCTTTTGTTAATTTATTTTTCTTTCATACAGAATCTCTCTAAGTTCTCTTGAACTCGTCAGAGAGATTATTTATGTTGTTTTTTATTTACATTTTGTGCTACTATTGCAGAAAAGTTTTATAGTTGTGGTTTTATTAAAGTTATAGTATTACATTTCTAGTCATGGAATTCCGCCTTACTAAATACCATTTACATGAAATATAAAACAGACAAACAAACTATTATTCTTTATTATTTCTAATTATCTACCCATTGACGTACTTTAAATAATTTTCTAAAAATACTAGTCTTTGTTTACATGAAAAGTTATATATTTGATTATTCTATTAATTTATTTAACAACCAAGTTTTCAACTGCTTTTTAAACCTATGTTTTTATTCCAATTTTATTATATTACTTGGTAAATTATTCATTAATCTAGGTATAATAGCTTTTATTTTCCTTTCTCCATATTTATTGAATTTTAAAATAACATTTTTTTTCTTGTTTTGTGTTTGTGTTCATGTATTTCCAAAATATTAGTATTAAACCTATATTTTGTTAACAGATCAAATTCATATAAATTTTTTATATTTAGAATTTGTTTATTAGAATATATATTATTCTTATTACTGGATTTATTTTCCCCAACATATCTGAGTGCAGTCTTGTAATTTTTGTAGTATTTTTATATGCGTGTTAGATGTGGAACCCCATATGGTGATTCTGTATCTTATTACTGATTCAAATAAGGCATGATAAATCATTTTGAGTATATTATTTGGCATGATCTTTTATATTGCTCATTCTCCATAGACATGTTCTTAGTTTTTTTGTGTTATATAAGGTGTGCTCTTTCCAAATAAATTTTTTATCTATCATTACTCCTAAATATTTCAGATTACTAACTAATTCTATTCTATCTGTACAATTACAATTTTGAAAATGTTTATGAATACAATTATTATTATGGAAAACTATTTTTGAATTTACTCTTTTTGTATGTGGAGTTGTTATGTGTAACAATTTTGTTTTGTATTTGTTTATCGTGAAACCTTTATCATGTCTCCAATTTTGAAAATTCTCAAACTCATTCTGTAAAATTTGTAAGACCTTATTTTGATCTTTGTTAGAGGAAATTATGATATTGTCATCTGCATATATGAAAAATTTACAATTTTTGAAACTCTCCTTTACAGCATTTACGTATATAATGTAGAGTAGTGGGGCCAGAAAGCTTCCTTGGGGATTACCTTTGTCTAATTTTATGCTGTCACTATAAATATTTTCTATTTTTACTTTGTATTATCTATTACTTAAATAACTTTTAAATAATTTTAGTGTATTTCCTTTAATTCCTATTTTTTCTAATGTTTACCCTTATTTTTCTTGATTGATTACATCATATGCCTTAGACATGTCTATTGATAATGTAAATACATGTTCACATTTATCAAGCCTTGTGTTAATTATATCAGCAAAGTTCTCTAAAAGATTTATAGAGCTTTTTTATTGATAAGCAAATTGTTCATCTATTATGATGATATACTTTTCTATGAAATTATTAAATTTAAGTGAAATATACTTTTCAAATATTTCCTATTATGTTAAGAATTGGTATTGGTCTGTAGCTGTTATAATCTAAGAAAGAACCTTGTTTATGTATGGGTCTTATTATAGCTTCTTTCAAGTTTTGTGGAAATTCTCCTGATTGAATGCTTTTGTTGATGATGTTGGTTAGTAGTTTAATTAAAATTTTATCATTTTCTTTTATGTGTACAACTTTTATTCTGTCTATACCTGGTGCCGTTTTGTTGTCCATCTTTAAATTTATTTTTCTTATTTCATCTTCATCCGTTTCTGGCAAGTAGAAGGAATTTACTACTGAAATGTTTTTGTTTATTCTAAAAGTTTCTATATTACAAATATGTGCTATTTTATCAATTTGATTTTTGAAATTGTATGTGAAGTTATTACTTATATTATTATTATTTTCTATTTTTCCTATTTTTTCCATAATAATTTTATCTAAATATTCTTTTCCTTTGCTACCTAATAGTTCATTAATTGTCTGCCAGGTTTAATATTAGCATTAAATTTATAGTTATCAAACTGTTTAGAAAAATAAAATCTTTTTTGTTTAATTATTTGAGCATTAATTTCATTTCTTAATTTCCTGTATTCTGTTGTAAGTGAGTTTTTACTTTCTATGTTTGATGTAGACATGTTTTTCCATTTTTTGAATGTTGCATCTCTTTTAGACTTTAGTTTCGTTATTTCTTCTTTCGTCCAAGGTTTAATATTACTATTTTTCCTTTTAATTATTCCATTTGTCTCATTACAAGATTGATTAAATTTTTCATAAATAGCTTGATAGATTACTTTTGCTTCTTTATCTTTCATATCTTCTATGTTTAATTGTGGAAGGTTTTTGTTTAAAATTTTATATTTATGTAATAGTTTTTTATTTGCCTTTTTTTCTGACATTTGTTTATCTTTAAAGTTTTGTATTCAATGGACATACCTATGGCATAGTGATCAAACCGTTTAAATTTGTAAATAAATGGGTCTAAGTTTCTATAATTTCCGCTTATGCTTATATGATCTATGCATGTTTGCGTTAGCTTATGTTCTTTCATCTCTTCCCTTGTGTAATCGTTTATGCATTGCTATAAGTTATTTTGTATTAACATATTTAAATATCTTGAGTAAGTTAGTGTATCACTTCTATTAAAAATGTCAATGTTAGTATGACCAACAAGTATAATATTTTTTACTGTTACTTTACTTAATAAATTGTTTACTTCTTCTATAAAGAAATTAATTTTGGTATCAGGTGGTCTATAAATAGCCCGGACTTGAGAGAATAAATTATTACCCAAATTTAGTTCCCCTACTATTATTTCACAATTTATACTTTTAGTTACTTTAGTGACAAAATTATAACATTCTTTAACATAAATAATTAAACCCCCTCCTTTCTTTAATTTTCTAAGTTTATAGAATCTATTGAAGTTCTGAAATTTAAACTTTTCTGACATTTTTTCTTCATTGACATTAACTTTACTCAAAATTATAATATCTAGCTTCTGGATTACATTTTCTATATATAAATTAAATTGATCCCAATTCTTTGTTAAGGATCTAATGTTTAAATGTAAAAAATTGATGCTGTTTTGTTTTTCATTTAAAAATTGTTTAAGATTTAAGTCATTTTCAAAAATTAAGTTATCCCATAGTTCCGTTTAATCTAAATCAAAATCCATGTTCATCATAAAGATTGTTAAGGTTTTCTTGCCTCAAGAGATTTAGTTTAATTGATTATTTCTAAATCTTTTTCATTTAGAATTCTTGTTATCCTACTTTTTTCAACCTTTCTCATAAATAACTTAATATCCTTAAACCAGCAACAGTTGTAATTTAATGCTTTGGCCTTTTTTCTGGCTTTCCAAAATAAACTTGCATAATATCTGGATAGATTTTCATTTATATACACTTTCCCAAACAATTTATTTACAATTTTGTCTGAAGTAGTCAATTTCTTGCAATATAAAATCTTATCTCTGGTTATTTTTTATCTGAATTTAACAATTACTTTAGGTTTATTTGCCTTGTTTACTATGAGCAGATAATCTATCTCATTCAAACTTACCTTTTCTTCACAAATTTTACTTCCTAGATTAATTACTTTTACCCTAGCTTCTGCTTCCTCTACACAACGAAAACCTATAATTTCTACATTATCTAATTTTTCTTGCTTTAAATAGCTCACTCTGTTTTCTAAATCCTCAATTTTGCTAGCATTCGTTTCAATTACCTTAAAGAGTTGTTCTTTTAGCCAATAAGTTTCAAGCAAAATGCATATCTGCTTAAAGGTGACTCAGCTCAGTACTTATGACTAAACTTGTTATTGAAGGGTGAAATTCAGCAGGTTCATGTATCTTATTGAATAAGTGATAGTGTATGATGGTGGTGGAAAAAGCCTATAGTCACCTTGTGTATAGCTGGGTTTAACTTTTTCTGATAAATAAGAGGCCATTCATGTTGGATTAATATGTTTTGAATTTACTTTTGTTATTGTATTTTAGAAACAATTAAATAGTTTTATAATTTAATGTAAATTTCAATACATTAATCAAAAATAAGTGTTTGGTGAGTTTCCGAAGTGTGTTCTGCAAGAGAGCTTCATGAGTATGCAGAGCATTTCATGTTGTTGTTTTTTTTACTTGTTGTATTTGTAAACAGGAAATGTAGCTTGCTATTGTAGCTTATCTACATGGGGCTATAGGATGTAGGAAGTGGGTGGTAGGGGCTGTTGTTAGTAAGTGGACCGTTAGGAATTGGGTTTTCCAACAACTTTCTAAACAATAGTAAGAGTTCTTGACACTGGGAGTAGTAGGAGGAGGATTCAAATTGTGTTCACTGATTTTTGTTTTTTATTATAGTTTTTTTAATGGGAAATGTAGCACTCTATTGAAGCATATCTACATGGAGCGATAGGAGTTAGGAGTTGGGTGGTAGGGTTAGCTGGGATTACCAACAACTTGGCCCACGTGGAGGAGTTAGTAGAAGTAGTTAGTAATAGTGAGTCACCGATACTCGCAGGAGGTGGATAGAGGAAGGAGGGTTTGCTTTTCAGTAGTCACAGCTATATGAACTGGGAAATTAATGTGGAAAGCTACAAATTTTCTGACCCCAACCCGGGATGACTTGGTGATGAGCGACAACACTACCACCTGAGCCACTGGTGGGGCGCACGGGTGTTTCAAGAACGTATGGCGAACGGATTATCTGAAGTAAAGGTCCCCTATGTGTGTCCGCAGAACCTCTCAATGAGAGACATTGCGCCCTCGTGGAAAATTCAAGCTGAACACTACGGATTCTCACCGAACACCCTATTTTCGCCTGGGAACCTTCTTAAAACATATGTACCAAATATATATACACACACACACATGTTACCATAAGCTTGAAGGTACCATAAGATATATATACTGACATTAAATTAAACTTGACACAAACACCTTCAAACAGTTTCAAATCAGTCTGTTTGTGTGCATTGCTAGAAAAAATTATACATTTCAATACAATCACATTCTCATCCCAGCTTCAAATTTGGTCCATATATATTAATAAGGTTTCTAAATTCATTATATTTTACAAAAACAATATTGAATTTTAAGGTATTAAGAAAATATTTTAAAAAAATTATAAATAGATTTCAACCATCCAGTTGCACGTCCCATGAAAGGTCATAGAAATCCAAAGACAGTTTTCAATTCTCTTCATCAAATAGTTTTGAACATTGGCTCAATTGAAGATTACAAAACGCGTCGGAAATGACGCAAATACACAAATTTAAAAGATTCTTAACTAAAAAACGGCGTCCTCCACAATAAGCGCGAGGGGCGGAAATAATATCTGGAATTTCTCATATTTCTGTAAAATAATTCGTGTACTTTCTCATTGTGGTTTGAATCAGCTGTAGTTGATCACAGGGTTGTGTCGTGTCTCTCTCCCTTTCACTCTTCCCCATAGTTCCACTAATAAGAGGCGAGAACCGAGTGACAGCTGGCGCTGAAGGGACTTTGAAAATTTGTGCGTGATAAGTATAGGTGTTTATGAGAAATCTCGTTCTCCAAAGTTGTGGAGGGTTCTTTTCTTATTAAGGACTTTTCCGTCTGAGCATCGCGAAGAGTCGAAAAAGAAATCTAAATGGTTGTTATTATATTTATAATAACATTTTCATCGCAGTAATAATTGCCATTTATATTAAAGAACATGTGATCCTGTGTCGAATTTGCACTTTATAATTGATATTCGGTACAGTCGTAATGGATCACCAGAAAACAGTATATTTTAACTCTGGGTAAAATTCACACTTTGTGATTTTTACATCCCTAATTTTGAAATGGCTTTTTCAAATGGCATCACTGATTGGGTTTAAGTTCTTGAGAATCAAATTCTACTTGTAATAAACACTAAAATTTTCAAAATTGTCAATTTTAAGGAACCTTTCCATACAAAATCATAACTGTCTTGTGTCCATGGAGATTTCTTCTAACTTCGATAAATACGGAGCAATGGGGTTGAGTGTTTATCAGCTGGATTGGGGTCATTATCGAGTACCTTAAAGGACAGCATCTTACCTTGCAGATGTAGTGTCGCATCCTCAAATACTTTCTCGCATAGGGTTCCCTTCCCCAGACTTCATGACATCAATGTTGGGGAAGCAACAGATCCACGTTATCTCCGATTATGATCACCTGAAACTGCTCAACCTCTTTTTGCAATAGCAAGCGGCATCTTCAAAAGCTTGTGTTTCGGCCTTTTTACTCCAGCTTAGTACTTGTTACTCGCATTTGTGCAAGTACGACTACATAGTATTTGCACGTAGAGTGTGCGAGTGAATAGAAAGCCACCCTAAATACCGCGATTTTATTATCCCTACTGCAACTTAACTTGTTTCTGGATGCGTCACTAGGCCCCCGGCTCCGACAAGTGTTTATTTGCCCCCCACCCCCCGGTGGCGCAGGTGGCAGTGTTGTCGCTTCTCACCACGGTTCGATTCCCGATAGGACCGGAGTATGTGTAGCTTTTCACATGAATGTCCCAGTTCATATAGCATTGACTACTGCACCTTCCTTCCTCTATCCACCTCGTCCTATTATCAGTAGCAGATTCTCATATTTATTGGAAGTATTCTGTGAAACAGAAAACTTAGTAAAAAGGGAAATGTAAGTATGATATATTATGTCTCAGTGCCCTGTGAGCTAGTATTGGAATAGTGCCAAAACTACAAACATTTAATAATAATATGGTCAACTTTTTAACAGTTACTGAATTTTACAATACAATAATTTTGAATACTGTGAAACCCTCTTAAAAGGGGAAACGGAAAGTTGTCTCTTATAAGGAGGAAATGGGTTTTTAATGTCGGACCAAACTTCACATTTTTATATACCCAGTTTACTGTAATTTATTATGTCTTGTTTGAGAGTATTATAAGTTAAGGGATAATTGTTTGGGGTGGAGCTTATTCTAATAATCTAAATCTGTTACAACAACTTCAAAATACGACACCAAAAATTACAAATAAAAACTTTCACTACAAGCAATTACCTACTAAACTTGGAACAACTATTATCTAAACAGACAGATATAAAAAAAAATGTTCAGCATGAATTAGTTGCATTTCTAACACCTCTTTCACTTCTTGTTATGGCTTGAAAATGTCAAGTGCGGCAACTACCCCACTTTTCTCCATGAGAGAGATCAATAACTTCTGAAGATCTTTTCGTTTCCTCTTTACAACTTCTTCAGGAAACCAATTGGCAAGACTTAGCATTGGTAAATGGTAATCTTTAATAGGATCCTGCAATAGAGAAAAAGAATGACTATCACGAACTCAACTTGAAGAGGGGAAATACTATATAAACTTACAACCTAGAGGAATCATGTCTGGAAGAGGGGAAAGTAGCATTTTGAACAGTAGGAAAAAAAATGATATATTTGCAGATATTAGGTAAGAATAAGACTGAGAAAGGAACAATGAAAAGATATTTCAGCGGTACATAAATCACTATATTTACAGTTACGTTAGTTGGCAAATGGATTAGCACCCTCTAGCTGGGACTATTTAATAGTTACTTTAGAGCTGTTTGTAAGACATCTCAAGAAAGATAAAGGCAATATTTTGATAAAACAATTTACAATAAATTTTAGAAATTAGTCTTTAAGGCAAATTTTCTAAAAATATCTTTTCAGTAACTTTCTGAAGGTTGTTAATTTTTGGAAAATTTTTTGGAACTAAGTTTCAGTACCATAAGATCATTCCCTTAGCCATGTTTGACATTAGGAGATATTAATTATTTGCTTCACTGTATCTCTGTTGTTAATCGTCCATATTAAATAGAAGTTGAATTTTTGGATCAGTCTTCCCACAGGCTTTTAAAGTAATTGTGGAAAAAATACTCTGCTTGTTTGTTTAGCCTAGCCTTATTATTCCCAGTTCATTGGGGTCGGCGTATGGGGATGGATATGATGCTTCGTTAATTGTAGCTGGGGAATACTCATGGCGCCGGATGCCCTTCCTGACGCGCCTCCCCTGAAGCGGTGATTGTGAAATGAAATGGGTGTGAATGATTATGAGTGAATGTTGTGGTGGAATGATAGGCAGGGGAAACGGGAGATAAAAAAATACTCTGCTTCATTTTTAAAAAATTATTAGAAAATTAAAAGAAAAACTACTAATCTGTTAAATATATTAAATAATTAGCCGCAAGTCACATTTTATCTTGATGAAAACCACACTTTGGTATCATTATTGGTTTAGGAGGTATTAAGCATTTTGCTGTTAATGACTCGCCCGGAATTCAAAATTTCTTTTCTCCAATAGTTTCAAAAATGTTGAAAAATAATTTAAATTATGCTAAAATTATTGATAAATAACTATTACCTATGAATTTAATTTTCAAATATTACAAGAAAGTCATTAAAAAGTGTTATGAAACTCCTTCACTTTCATAACAACTTTCTAAGAGAAAATTAACCATGAGTAATATTTGAACACCATTACAAGGCTCTAGTAAGTTTTCCGGGGGAGCCATACCGCAAACAGGGACCACTTCCCTTCCCCAAACTTAAATTTATACAGGGATTGAATTAAATCTTCAATTTTAGTGCAGAGTTAATATGTTTATGTTGCATATAATATTCCAGTAAATAGAACAGTACATCTTACAATAAATAGTTCTTCCTAAACACATTTTAGTATATAAAAAAACAGTCGCACATCAGTACACTAAACCATCATGGCAATGGCAGTGCCTAGCGGCTGTGCATGCACCTTGTTGTGCCAGAGCTAAGGATTGAGACTTTTAAACAAGAAATGAAAATGAAGTAGAAAATAAGTAAATCATTAAAACTATTAAAGTAATAAATAACTTCAATAATTTTTATATTACATTCATTTTTTCTCTTGATATTATCAAAAAAAGTCTTTTTGTAACTCATCTCTTAAATGTGGCATACAATATTAGCTCAAAACTAGATTTTTGAACAAAATACATAAAATATTAAATTTTGATTTTAGAAAAAAGGTAGAGCAGTAACCAACGAGACTATTTTTTTAAATTAATCCTAAAGTATGCTAACAGGATCTGGAAAAAATTTGCAGCTTTTTGACTGATGGTATTTTATTTATCATGGAAAACACATTTTTACAGCCTGAAAAACAAAAATGAATTTTCATATTCTGTGTCTTACATTGCATTTTTAAGTGATAGCATAGATTTATTATTTAAACTCGATGAAAGGATGCCCAATATTTTGATTCTTTTGCAGTTTTCTTTATTTAAACAATGGTTTCAGTGTAATTCAAAAGGTATTGTTCACAATTTAGCTGGCATGTACTTTAGGGGTGGGCAGTTATATTCTGTTCAATGTAATATAAAATAAATAAATAAATTTATTGCCAAAAAACCATTGTTACAAATTGCATATGACCATGTGGAGGACAATACACTAAGTTACACTACGAAGGAAAGCAAGAGACCATCCTATCTATTCCGATCAAGGGTCCTTTAAATAACACTAAATTTGAGTCAATATTTGCCGCCCATAGGCAAGAGCCTGGCAAGTCTATTTAAAAAAATTCATCTCCACCTGAAGGCAAACCGGAGAAAAAACCAGGCCAGGATGGGGTTACAGGTATAATGCATATACATTACTAAAACAAGTCACACTTTTCTCAGTAGGAAAAGTGCTTTTCAAGAAATCCGCAACAACCTTAAGTGATTCAAAAACATATGACACATCTTACTCCAAGTCATCAAACAATATGCACAAGATGGCAATTATTAAATCCTTTAATAATTATCAAATTATTATATCAGTCATCATCACAAGCTTTATCTGTGTCTGATTGACTTCTTTTAAAATACATCTGAGATTTTGTAATGAATGAAGAAGGTATATTCGTTTTTCAAGGCCTTCTGTTAAGATGAACGTGCAATCTTTGATGTCTCTTGAACATGCTACTTTCTCAATGAAGTCATTGTAATTTTCTTCAACTGAACAACAGTGGAACATTTTTGTGAATAGTATATACACAAACATTATGTATACCACCAGCACTTATGAACATACACCATTTTGGTCGGAGCAAGAAGAACTTGGAACATCCAATTCTAAGATCCAGATGTTCAAATTTGAAAGCTCATTCAAATTTTCTGTCAACAGCACCTTTTGCATGTATTCATTTTTTGAATTAATTACTTTCTGTTTAGAGCCTGGCATCATTTGAGAATATTCATCACTTTGGTTAACTAAACTTAATGACAAAACTATAAAAAATATGAGCAAATAAAATAAAATTAGTTTAATATTATTTTTCAATTAAAAGAAATACAATAAATAAATTCAACTCACTGTCATAACTATTCATTTATAACCAGGCCAAAGTAAAGAAATATAAATTTAGAAGCAACCAATTTTCTTCCAGATCCTGTTAAATCATATTTTTAGGATTAATTAAAAAATAGTCTGGTTTGTTACTGCTGTAGCTTTTGTCTAAAACTAAATTTGAAAATTGTGAAAAATGTTTATTCAAAAATCTAGTTTTCAGCTAATATTGTCAGCTTTATTGAAGAGATGAGTTACTAAATGAATTTTTTCCTAATTAACAGATTTTTCTGAAATGTCAAAAGAAAAAAATTACTGTAATATGATAAAAATTACAGAAGTTTTGAATCTTTTCACAAATCACTCTTTCGTCATTTTCAGTAAATTTTAAAAATGTATATCTAAAAAAGTATATAGATATAAACATAAAATTTAAGTTTGTTATTTAGGATAGCAAGGGGAACAAGTAAAAAATATTCTGTGACTATGGGTTTCATGATCTGGATGATTTGAGATGGAATAACCCATATGTAAGATTAATATGATGTTCCCAATCCTTAAGTTAAATAGGAAAAGTTAAGTGGTTAAAAATATGATTAATATAAATCATTATATATCATGAAGACATACCGAATGAAACTCCATGAGAATATAATTTAAAATAGAACTTTACCAGATATTCCTCATTGAATATACCACATTTTCTTTTCTTTTAACTTAAACCCACCATGAAAAATACTTGAATAGGTTAAGATATTTCATTTGTTAAAATGTATAAGTATTAGCAGAATTCCTATCGTCACGGAATTCTGAAAGTATTTAGGAACCTTAAAATCTTTACCTTAAAAAAGCTTTCAACATATTGCAGCAAATACAGCCCACAGTCAGTCAAATTAGTTTGTTGGGGAACCTTTGGAGATGCACCTTTAAAATGATCTTCTGAAAAGTCGTGTTCCTTTCCTCCCTTCACCTTGGATTCTATCGCAAGGTAATCCCGCAATGTTGCAATAACACTACTTCTATTTGCTCCAGTGACGGAATCGAATATGAGAATGCATGGTCTGAAACAAAAATTACAAACTTGTACCACTGACAAGTTTAATGATTGACATCCATCCTCTACTGGGAAAATTGTCCAAAATTAAAATGTATCAATTATTTTTGAATCCTTTCATGAAAGAAAGGAGTGAATGATGAAAAAATTTGAAGAACAGGAGGATGACAAGGAAGAGAGGAAGATAGAAACTTGCAAGAATTACTAGCTTTCTTTATGCACATCTTTTCTTACAAATTAAGTACGTAAGATATTTTATCAAAAGTCATGAATAAGAATACTGGTAAAACGTGTTTCTACACATTTCACAATGAATTAAAGCAAAGACCACTTCAGAATGGATCTTTGGTGAGAATTGTTATTTTGAAGGCAAACGTTAAGTCAATACTTCATGAAATATTTAAAGAGTGATGTCTGCTATGTACTCCACAGCATAAGTGGAGTGTAGGGTTAACATCACCCAATTAATATTTATTGCAGAGCCTCTAGACGAATGTTTGTTAAGTATTCATGTAAATATTTGATGTCAGATATATTTTAATAAATATCGCATCACATGACCATAAATTATTGGGTGAATAATTTTGAAAGACAACTGCTTAGGAAAAGCAATTGTATTCCTACAATAAAAATTAGCAAGGGATTTCCAGAGGAAAGAAAATAATATGAACTACATACTGTTTAATGGGTTCGTGAATGTTATGTAATTTCAGTTTTACTCCTTTGCTGTGTATTTTTTTGTCTTCATCAGATGGAGAGCCACCATCCTGAAACAGAATGAAAAATAAAATTAAACAGAAGTAGTTGAGTGATGTTTGCCACACACTTCCATTCTTTGCCAAGGACTCGTTTCAGAAGGTGCTGTTCCCAACATCAACTCCTGTTGACTAAACAAGAGTAGTTGATGATAAACAGCTTTCAAAACTAACTGGGTAAGTTATGTAAAGGGAATGTGTGGCATTCATCGCTAAATTAATATTTTAATGTGAAATGTGAGACGTACATCACTAAATTATTACTTTATTGTAGTGACTCCACTGTCAGTTACCAAATTATTAAACTTTGAAACAAAATTACTATTTGTCCTTATTTCACAAACTATAAGAATTACAAGACAAAAGGAAATTCCAAATCTTAAGGTGGCTCAGCTAATGGAGAATTAAATATTTTTAATGTTTAAAATTTTGTACAAAGATATTATAGTACATGCTTATGTAGATTTTTAAAAAACACCTTACCAGCCATTTAAGCAAGGTATGTACTATTTAATATTCAGAAGAAATACATTGCCAATTATGAAAAAAGAATCTTTTTTCAAACATAAATTATTTTCAAAGTATTAAAAAAATGAATAACAAATAAAGCGGAAAGACTGAGTTAATTTTTAAAATAAATTATTAACAGAAGTCTCCTACCACCTGAACAAATATTAAACATTCTGGCAGTATGTTGCCTTTGGCTTTAGACTCTAAGAGCTGCCCGCTATTGCAGTTGACGTTATGAGAATACTACTGCAACAATGCACCTGCTACTCACGGTACTCAATGCTTTTATGGTGATTGCTACTATGACCTGCCCACAGCAGAGTAAGTCAAAGAATGCAGATAAGAACATAACACACAAAGTAATATACATATCAACTGACAGAACAACCATAAAGCTATATTTAGGACTCTAAACTGCAAGTAAATCAACAAATTAATTACAGATAACTTATTTAACCCATATATTAATTAGTAGGCCAGTAAAATTAGTTCCAAGTGTCATTTAGAGAAAGCTGGATATTGCTTTAATACGTTTAGTTGCTGTCAAAAACACAAATGACTTGCACTTCACACAAAAATGACAAATCATGTCACAGGTTGACCAGTAATAAACAAAATAGTTAGTTGAAAATGAATCAACTTTCACAAGTCAAACTTGGACACTTTTTTCTGTACAATGAACAAAGATAGGTGAATTAATATAACCATTTTTTTTCACTGTAAGTGTAAAATCAGCTAATATGTTATCTTTCATTTCTCCAATTTAACTCGTCTATTCATACAATATATTTCAATCTACTTTTGTGAAGGGGCCAGAAAAGAGACACATTCAAACTGAATGTTGAAGTTCAGTTAGTATTTTAAACAGAAGATATTTCTAATACTACCTCTTCAGAAGGTGATGTTAGTCATGTGGTTGGAATTGAGCAACTTACTTACACGTTGGGGATTATGTGATTAAAGTGAGATTCGTAGTTGTTACTTGAGGCATACTCATACTCCTATCTCACTTGGGGCAATTCGGGGATTTATATTCGTAACTCCACTCACTCTGGAGTGAAACTTGAATGGTCTCTTGCCGCCACTTGAGTGAGATAAGCAAGGTTCAGTGTGCTGCTTAGGCATCTTATGTCCTCCTTTGTTTTTGTTTTGTTTGGGGGGGGGCTTTAGGGCTTGTCAACGGCACAGTTATTAGAGCCCTTGTCTTATGTGTCATCGTACAACAGTGAGTGACTCTTATTGATCCTTATATTAATTGTTGTTATAGTTTGCAGTTGTTATCTTTGCTATTTTTTAATGGTATTCATTTTATAACTTGTTTCAGTTACCAACATTGATCCCGAGTCATTGGAATTCATAGATCATGTAGGAAATGAATTTTATTATGAAGAGGATTGACACTTATGATACAAAATGACTAAAAGAAATATTCTTTAGAAGGTAAAAGATACAGGCATGTACAATAAAGCAGAAATTTAAATTAATTGAAATTGAGTGAAAATAATTAAGAATTTATTAATGAAAAAGACCAAATAACAGACAAGTGAATTAATAGAAATGAAACGAGCATAAAATGTATTCTTAACCTACACACCCTTAACAATCCATCCATATCATACAGCAACAGTAAATAAATCTTAACCCAACTACATGCAACTTGCTGTCATGAAAACACCCAATAAACATAAGTGTTATATTCTATTTCTGTAACACAACTTCCCAAGACAAAACACTGTGCACACAAATATTGAGATATTTCACATTATCACTCACTCAAGCTCCACTCACACTCAGATGAAAGGATGACTATGTGACTATATGACTATGACTTGAGTGAGACTTGAGTTGAATGTGAGTGTGCCTCAAGTATCGACTATAAATCCCAACCTCAGACTCAATGATCCACATAAAATTTTTGTAAATAACCAATTGAAACAATTCATGTGGATATTCTTTGATTTGGTATGCAATAGGTAAAACTTTATTCTTCGTAAAAATTTACTTTTAACTTATTAGCAAGAAAAATCTGCTACCTTTAAACAATATTATAGAATTATTTACATTTATCATTATTATTTTGTGCAGTTTTAATAAGTCATTAAAATTTAAAATACAACCACAGGTTTAAAATACAAATAAGAATACCTCTTCATCTTCACTTTCTGCTTCATCTCTATCGGAACGTTCTTTACCAATCTCCAAAGTAATCGCATCAGTGCATTTGATAGGAGTTATTGTGATACTTCCTATTTGAATAGACTTGGGAGGAGTCATTTCTAAATAATCAAAGAAATAACCAAAATAAATTTCACTTCATTGGTTATACATAAAATAAAAACCATCTTACCTGCAACCTTCTTCTTTGATTTGGCATGATTTTGATTTACAGGAGTGTTATCAGATATCCTTACAGGGCAATTTAAATTAGGAAAACATACAATGGCCAAAAACCAATGACATCTTAAAGAAATAATGCATAAATTACAAAATAGACAAAACATTATGCTGTATGAGATTGTCTTGGTACAAAAAAATATAGGCCAAATAAACTTACTGTTCATTTATCGGTATAATAATAAAATCTTTTTCAAATATATTTAATGTTTTGGTCCAATTTTTAACCTTGCTATGTCTTTTTTCAGCCACAGATAAATTAGGGTCATCTTCCACTGGACGGGTTCCTGTATTGCTCATAGTTAGTCTCTTATAAAAAAATGAGCTAAAAATATGCGTTCGCATCTTATCATGTTCTGATAAAACTGACAAGGTGAGATACCTGAAACAATATTTCCACTTCCTAACAAATTGTACAAAATATACACAGGAGGGGGGGGGGAGTGAGAGGGAGAGAGCGAGCAAGAGAGATTGATTGATTATTTATTTACACATAAAATACATACAAAATAAAGATGTATAACACAATATAACACAAATACTATAATCAAAAATATATAATAATAAATAAATCAAAGTCATCTTTAAAGTATTATTTTTGTACCTACATACCTATTAAATTTTTACTATTAATCTAACACTAACCCAAAATATTTACTTATTTACATAAAGAATGTCTTGCATGTTCATTACAAGACTGAATGTCAACGTCCTTCATCATTTCGCTGACAGATGCCATGGTGCAGACAGTGAGTTGAAACAAAACACACACCAAACCCCTTGCAATTGTGGTATCGTCAGCATTCTTCATTCCTGTGACTTGACAAATTTCTTGGGATTTTTAATTTTCTTACAGGTGCATTTACATTTAGGGTGTTTACTATACAATGAACTAATTTATCTGCCCTTGTCTTAGTACTCTCAAGATTACACTCTAAATATATCTTTACGAACTTAAGAAAACTATCAACATTGAACATTTTATAATTGTTAGTACACAACTCTCTAAAATGCATCACACTTCTACTTCAATTCAGTTCAACTTTTATACATGCATGGTCCATTATTTCAGGTCGATGAATCACTTCAACATTTATTTTACTGTTTGAAAATATTAAGTCTATAATTGTCTGGCTATCCCTGGTTACTCTTGTTGCACTATTTACATATTTTTTTCTACCTAAGCTCTGCATTTTGGTTTGTAGTTTCTTTGAATAAAAAGGATCAGTTTTACAATCTATATTGAAGTCTCCTATCACTATGCATTCATTGTGAGACATACATTCTTCCACAACCCCCTCCAAAAACTGGATGCATTCACCATCAGATGCATTTGGTGAGTGGTATGTTGCTACTACCACACTATTGTAACAGTTTTTATTAACCTTCACTCCTATAATCCAACAGTTTGCAGGTATCTTCCTTATCATTAGCACTTCACTTTTTATGTCCTCCCTCACATATATCAATACCTCCTGTATATCTATTCTCCCCGTCACATCTAACTACACTATAGCCACTAATGTTCACTTCACTATCTTTGATTTCTGCCGTTAATCTTGTCTCTGACAGTACGAGCATTAATTTTTCCAATGACCATATTTTGTATTTCATCTTCTTATGCTATAAGGCTCTTTGTGTTTGTATGCATAATGACATCTTTATTCTTGTTGTTGCTATGTTTTTACCTTTTTTATCCTCCCATCTTGTTCTTTTCTTCTCCTCATGTAATAGTCTCTTGTATGTCGGACATTTACGGCTTCATGTTTGTCGTTAATATTCAAATTAAATTTTTCATTTTTTAACTTACAGTTTATACATTGTTTTCTATCTTCTTTACAATCTGCAGTTTCATGGCTTCTGGCACATTTGTAGCATGCTGGATTTCTCTTCCAGTTTCTTGCCATATGAAAGAAACCCCAACATTTGAAACATCTTTTAACACTAGTGTAATTGTAAACTTTACATTTATGTCAACCAACATTCATTTTCTCTCCCTTCAACATTATCTCCTGCATAAGCTCATCTACTTTTATAATTATAGATCCATCGTTTTTGGTGGATTTCCTCATGTTTTTAGCACCATTTACTTTGTCCTTTACAATTCTTTTCAAGATTCGAATGCAATAATCTTTATTTATGTCTTCCATTCTGTTCTGTTTTGTTTCTTTATTGTAGACACCAGATCCATATCACTTGCTTTCATTTCTTTTTCATCAACATAAAATATCTTTAATTTTGGAGTAACCTGCTTTGGTTCCACTACTTGGAAATTATCCCCAGGTTTTCTTGTACTTCCTCTTTTAGCTTTTTTTAAAATTTCTTCTCCAGTTTCACATCCAAGGATGAGAGTGCCTTTTACCTACATTTTTTACCTTTGTGATACCTACATCCATATTTGCGGTATCTATTTTTTCTTTCACAAGCATTTAAGTTTTTTCACTTTCTTGAACCACTTTTGGTTTCACTACAATTAAGTTTTCTTTCCTTTTCACTTTCACAACCTCCGAAAAAAGTTTCCGTTGATCCTTCGGTTCTTCCTCCCCTTTTTGTAAACTATTCTTTATTTCTGCTACTTCTTTTAATACCTCCCAATTCTTCCTGTATCACTTCTTTTATAATTCTTCTAAAATCATTTCTACACGTTTCTTCATCCTTCACTTCTCTTATCATCTTAACTAACCAGTCAATTTTTAACTTCATGTTAGATGGTACACTACCATCTGATGGTCGCCTACAACTGGCACTACTTTTACTAAAAACATCTCCTTCCGATCCTTTCTTCATTTCTTGTTTTCCTGTTGCTTTCCTCATTTCAACTTCTTTGGTGACAGAAAAAGAGTCAAAAGGACCACTGCAAGTCACCAAATTACCATTTCCTTTGTGCTTCTCATGTTTTTCCACACAACCATGGTGAAAAAATAATTTAACGTCACTACTTGCTTTGCACCAAATAATTTGAGTTCTTATAGTTTTTTTGCACGCAGAACCTACGATATTCTTCGTATTCTTCACTCATCTTACTTGAAAAACCCCAGCGTCATCACTATTACAACATATGTTGAGAGGGAGAGAGCCTGCTGACTACTATTCCTAAGCAAATTAATTTCAGTAATGAAAAACTTATTATTTAATTAATTAATTTATTAGATGCTTTTTTTTAGATATACAGATCACCCCGTAAATAAATTAAGTTGAACATTCCAGGTTTCTTCTTAATGTGAATGATCAATGTATTCTTAGAACACTTTTGAGTTAACATAAAACTAAAGCCATCTGGACAAGTCAGGTCTGCGAAGTTCTTTGTCAGACCCACGCTCTGAGTCCATGACAACACAATAATGATTAGGAATTCTAAATACATGTCCAATCTATCTCAGCAATGCTTAGCAGATCTTCTGCTGATGTTATGCTGACTGCTACAAAGATGCACAAGTGGAGCAGTCATTGAAATATTCCCAAAATTTTCTAGGGGAAAAAAAACAACTAAAACCTCAGTTTTCTCCTAAAACAGTTAGAATTTATTGCGGGGAAATACAAGTTCTCCTCGGTGTGCAGGGATCTCTTAAACGGGTCTTTTATATCCAACGTTCCACTGTACTATGATATGCAACCAAGTATATATTTGTCAGAGTAGAAAAACTCAGTATATAATATTAATACCAATATCATAAGTAAAATACTAACCTCAAGTAGAAGTCAATTATCACATCATTGAGAAATTTATTTTCACCTAAACAAGCGTAGTCCCTATTGGTTATGGAAATTCCACCTTTTGCTGGGTGTGGAGGGTAAACTAGAATCCTGAAAATAAAAATTCATTTGTTATATGCTCTTAAATCCAAAATAATAATAATAACGATAATAACAACAACTAAGAATAGAAGGAAGATATTTTATACTCACGTATAAATTGCATTCACAGGTTTTGGAGGAGGTAGGTAAGCAGTGTCTTTCGTGGTATTATCCACCTACCCATAAAAAATTTGTGGTTAAATCACACTCATTAGTGTAAAAAAAATAAGGTTTAACTAGTACTAGCAATGAATTTACTATTAAACACATTTGTTGATGACAAATAATTATATCATCTTTTATAAGCTATTATGCACAGTTATAAACAACCACAGAAGTCTTTGCTTTCAACATTAGAAACATTTTTTCAAAAGCAAAAACAAGCGTTTAAAATGTATTTCTTCTTTTTAAGAAGAGAATAAATTTACCTCTTCTGGAGATAATTGAACTAAATTATCATTTGCTTCTTTTCTGGTTAACTTCTCTGAATCATTAATAGTGTCAAATATGGGCTTAGGTTTAGTTTTACTGTCTTCATTAAGCCTTTCAGGTAAAAGTGTAATGCATTTTTGAGTATCACCTAAAAAAAAATTATAAAAATTACAAGATATGTAGATTCTGCCATATATACACTACATTTGTATGAATAATATTTAATACAAACCAGTATTTAAAACATGATACATTAAAAGATATTTCATATGCACAATATTCCTCAATAATTATGTACAGAATAAGTTTCAGGGCTATGTTTCTGCATTGTTAGCAGTTTGACAGAACTTGAGTTCTGTGTACAACAACATGGATATGGATGAACAAATGGCCAAAGTATAGCATATGGTCCAAAGAGGGTTCGAAAAAAGGATTAATGTCATAATACTACAAATATTATTACGGTTCCGAAAATATAAGCCGTATTCTTCGCTCTTCATATTTACGGTAGTTATAAAGAAATATTGTTCCGCACTATTTTCTTCTCTCCGCCACCGTTTATGTTAGTATGTTAGGGGTATGTTAATTATAATATAAACGCTGTCGCGAGCCATGAACAATTATAATGAACAATGATGTTAGGTTAGCCATGCACAATGATGTTAGGTTTGTTAGACCCGGCGATTTAGTTTTAAGAAAATATGTTGTATGTGTGAAGATGGAGGCGATGGTGGAGGTAGCAGCACTCGCGGAAGGATATACAAAAAATAAGGTTATTTTTCTACGGCGTTGGACCGTAAGGTAGATTTGGTCCGAACAAACTTTTTCATCATCCTCCACCAAGTTGTTGTCCACAGAAAAATGGCTTCAAAATGTACATTAGCTTCAGTTGTGAATACTTTGAAAATAAAATAATCTAGCCTAGTTGGATTAACCATTACAACATTTGTGAGTTATTTTTGGTGTTAGGCTACCTTACTCCAACCGCAAACATCAAGTACAAAAATATATTTGATCTTCCCTCATTCAATTTTCATACGCAGTCTGTACTGTTTTTTGACAATAAATTTATTATTATTATTATCATCATCTATAGCACCCCTAAATAATAAGGAATACTAATACCGAAATACAATCATCGATAAAATCTAATATATTCAACGTATGCAGTTATCTTAGATAAAGTTATGTTACCAATATATTAATTAATTATTCATTTAAATATTCAATATGAAAATTGCACTAAATTAGGAAGAGTGAACATATTGCAACCATGTCTTTCTTTTCATTCAGCACAATTCTCTCTTCAGCTAACTTTGTCAGTTCCAGTAATTATAAGGATTTATTGTTATTGGTGTGGAAAAAATTAATTTTAAGTTCTCAGTGTGTTTTTGAAATGGTTTTACAGACGTTGCTACAGTCATGATGCAATCACTTCAAAGATTTTTATGTACTACTCATACATTTTTTTTACAAGCTTTTATTTAACATCACTTGTTAGTTCGCAGGTTTGGGCCAAATCTTGCAACTGAATTTTAAACCACTTCCCCTCAACGCATTGAACTGAAATTTGGCACACATAATATATATCCTCTGACAATGCAATATTATGATGTCCATTTTAAATAAAAAAACTTTGAAAAAGGTTTTTCTATTAATGATTTTATTCTGAGATAACTCGCAGTGAATTATTTCTAGGAAGCTTCCCCTGAAATACAATCCATCTATCTCATACAAGTATGTATAAAGCATTGCATAACCTACGCTTTTCATTTTAACTTCTTAACTTATCATTATGATCGTTTCTCAAAAGATGTTTATAATATCGGAAGGTGTCACTCACAGATGCTATGTCATTTATGCTACTTTTTAATATTAATACAAGTTAATGATAAAAAGGTATTTTGAGTACTACAAATAACAAGCAAGATTAATTATTATGACGAATAAATAAACAAATTATAATAACATAAAGTATAAAATAAAATGTATGTAAGTATATATGTATTTGGTTTTGGCCAACTAAGAACCATGATGACGCATGTTAATAAGGCTCAGTTTTTTTGTAAGTTTACGTACTAGACAAATTGTGAAATTTTACAGAGATTGGAGGAACAGCATTTAGATAAAATCGAGATTGCTGTATGTATCTGAGTATTACAACTGTGGTTGTTAGCCGCACAGAGTGAACTTTTCATACATCACAGCTATTTAAACTGAGACATGGAAATGAAAAGATACAAATTTTATTTTGCCCCACCTAGGAATTGAATCAGGGATGGCTTGGAGATGAGCGATCACAATGACACTGCAGCCACCATGGGGCATCAAATAAAAATTATAAAAACATCTGTCATTTAAGGGAATAAAATTAGGTAGTTTTCATTAAAGATATGCTATGTCAAATGCTAATATCACATCAGTAGACCCTAACAAAAATAAACGTACATAATATTATTATCACTGAAAATAATTATTAATAGAAGAATGAATGTTACAAACTTATGTATCAGTAATTCTGTTTACATGTCCTATTTCCTTATAGGTATTATAATTTCCAGCTTAAGTGTACATAATATAATAGCTATACAGTAAATTAATAGAAGTTATATAACTAAAACACACATTCGTCGAAGAACTCATTAAATTAAAACTTATTTGAAAATGTTTCCTCAAATTGATCTAGTTAATTTTTTTTAAAGACACTCTCATGTTGGTATCAGTGAGTACGTTACACCACATACTATGGTCCCTGTTTATGAACATTAAATCTACTGATATGATAAGATCTAATCAAATTAAATACAATAATTATTTTATATCGTGGATTGAGTCCATAAATTGAAAAAAAAATAAAAAGCTTCATAAAAAATAAATAAATGAAATGATTTTCTTTACATTTACCTCTATGTGGCTGTTTCCTAATTATGTAAATTAACAGTCTGTCTCCATATACTCCATACCTATTTTAATTTTCATTTTTTCAGTTATATTATGCTTTCAGTGTAACACTAAGGAATAAAAGATTTGATAATCACTTAGCAATTATATAGACAGTGTAGTATCCCTCTAATCACAATCTTTCAGTCCAAATAAGGTGGAACTGATATTAATAGGGATCATGAGACAAATGTTAGTTTACCTGACAAATATTAATATAAAGTTTAAAAAAGTTAGTAAGTTTGTTCCAATGCAGAATCTGAACTCTTGAAAAACATAACATTTATGCGTAATGTAAGTAACGTTTATGACAACATAATGTATTAAGGTGTGAGAATAAACTAATGTATGTTGCCAGTTAAGGACCAAATGTTGCACCATAATTGGGTTTCATGTTCTGGTTTCAACCAACAACTGAAGACATATTTCCAAGTAATTTTGATGTAAGACAAACTGAACATGTACTTAGTATGTAATTAGTTAGATACTAAACTTCCATAAAATTTATTTAACCTCCTTTGTGAGTGATATAGTTGCTGTACTTCTCATTTTTTTTCGAGTTGCATTTTTTGGGGTTTGACTAATTTCTATATTTTAGTAAAAGATGTTTGCTTAATTTTATGTGTTGTGCGTATCAAACTCTAAGGATATAGAAAAAAGAAATGTCGCGATAAAATAAACCTTAATCCCCAATAGATATCCTTGCGTTAATCTGTACAAACACAAGTCTGGATGAGCAGTTGCTTATACCCATAATATTTAATTGGACAATTTACATGATAAACTTAATGTTTTTTACGCAAAAATCAGCAAAAAGGCATAATATTTTGAAGATATGTAAGGAAGTTGGGTGATAGATCTGCAGGGAAAGGAAATATCACAAAGCTTGAATAAAACATTTGTGTTAAAAACTTTGGAAGGTGTTTAGAACAAGAATTATCACATTTGTGTTAAATACTTTGGAAGGTGTTTAGAACAAGAATTCGTGTTTAAATGAAGAATTATTACTAAAATTACATTTAATATATGAAACTATAAAAAAGAGTAATGGGAGTTTTAATTCACCAATAGACACACACAGTTTACAAAAATATTTTATACCATATGTGTATGATTATGGCTTTTTCTACGTGTATTTTG
>NNCF01138040.1:0-36371 GCA_002313205.1 Laupala kohalensis
TTTCAATGGTAATGTGGGTCGGGTGTGAGCTCGAGTCTATTACGTGCGAATTTCCAGTCATTCAGTTACTTTTAATAGTTCCAGAAATAGTTCCATCTCACTCACAAATTTAACGCGTGTTACAACATCCAAATTATTAATATTAATTCCACCACAATACCTTGATGGGATTTACAACTTCGTTACACGATGTCCGCATTCTTTTCCTCTTATTTCTCCTAAAGACACGTACAGTAGCAGATAACATCCTTGCTCCGTTCATGACACATGGTCACTAACCGTGAGCTCATCATAGGTTCAACTACCATCATCTTCCAGAGGTTCGAGTTTCCTGCTGCCTTCTTAAAAATCCTCCTGCCAACCTCTCACTAATTCTCACTGATTCTGTCTCTTTGCCGACCTCTATTTATTTCTCTCTACAAGCCGATATAGACTCGCTCCTCAAGCCGGTGTCTTCCCCCGGTTGCTGCAGCGAAGCTCGTCACCTGTCGCCGCCTCAGTCTCCAGCTCCATCTATTGGCTCTCGCCAGGTTTGCTTCAGTTCAAAACGCGGGTCGCGGCGGTGGTAGTTGTCGCAGCAAATCGATGTCGGCGCACGTCATCATTATGAAGGGGACGGGGGCTTCAAAAATTGGGATTGATGCGATCAAATGAATTTCTGATGAATATTTTTCACTTTTTAATTTCACATAGCACATATTACTTGTTTTATTCATGTGTCACAACACTTTCCCATCACATGTCGTATTTTTTATTTCATGTAATTTTACCTCTAATTTTCACTGGTATTTTCCCTTTAAGTGTTATATTTTCACAACGGCTTATTATGTCTCAAGGGAATATTACCCCCTAAATTTGTTAAACCTTTACCATTTTTACAAATAATTCATCTCCTAAGAATTATTTGAGTCACAAAACAAATTATTTTCGCCACTCAAATTATTTTGAAAACACTAAAAAACTAATTATACAATTAACCGTTCACCTATTAATACACAGTAATATACACAAATATTTTCTCCTATCCAAATTATTTTTAAATGCAAGAAAATTTAATTTTATCTTTGTCATTTCGTATTTAAATTAAAAACAATGTACAAAATGTTTCCATAAATTTGTTGAAAATTAATTCACCAAGACATCTCAATAATTATTAATGCATTTAAATATATTAAGTCTTAAACGTGTTCGTGTGTTGAAAAACCATTTCTTTATTTTTTGAATAAATGTGATATTCTATAATAACACAATGAATCTATATTGAAAATTGGTACAGTATCAATAAATCATTTTCCTCTGCTAGTACTTCTTTTATTCTGTTAACATGATCTAAATGTTCACCAATTACTACTAATTTATTCAGTCTTGTTTCCCGCATTACTCAAATATTCAGTTGTGCCTTCTTTTTTTTCATTATATTCACTACCGTTTTCTTCATCGTCTTTTCACATATCAATTCTCCATTCTTAGCTTCAATTATAAACACTCGGTTGTTTTTCATCCCACCAGTTTTATTTTTCAGTTGCAAAGAATTTGTGTCCCGTTTCACATCATTTCTATTAATCTGCACTTATTCTCGCATATTCTGTTTTATATTTCTTTTTGCAGTTTACCATTCATAACTTCACTTCCTATTTTCCTAATTTTATCTATAATCCTTTCTTCAATTAATGTGCCCTGTTCTATTGGTCCTCGAGAAGTCTTCATTTCGTTTCCATTTCAGTTATTTTCTCTTCCAATATCTTTCCAACACAGTCGATTCTTTCTTACTCTCGTGTCTCCCGATGTCTTCTGCAAACATGTTCCATCGATCATCCATTACATTTACCAATCGCTGTTTTAAACAATTGGTCACCTAAATTACGCGTGCTATCATTCGTAAGTTTCTTTGCTAACTCCTCCATTGAACGTTTCATCGGATCTATTTGCCCACCCAACGCTATTCTTTATTCCTGCTGTGCAGTTTCCCGTTTTAAGCTTTCTATCGTTGTCCACATTTCTTCTATTGCACTTCTTATCTGTAACTCCATCTTTACTGAGATCCTGCGAAATTTTGCCCCATCTTGTACTTCGTTTACGTTTTTATATATTTTCTCTACATTTGTTCCTCCGTCCTTTTTCTTACTTTCTTCAAAGATCTCTACATTTCTATGTTTGCGAATCCTGTTCGATATGGCATCCCCATCATCTCTTTTTAAACCATTTTCACTAGAACTACTGCTCCCAAACGGTGAAGTATTCGCTCTCGTTTTCTCTAATGAAACCAAAAGTTGGCGAGTAAGTTCCACCATTTTATCACTTTTTTCCATTCATTGGCCATATTCCTGCGAGTACGTATAATCTTCCCGCCCCTCTTTCTCCTTGTGCCAAAACAAGTATTATGCATACAACAAATAAGAATACATCAGCTCTTAACCATTAAATCGTGTCCCCGTTAAAGGGGCGCTAGTATTCGTATATTTGCTAATTAATTGGATTTGTTGGGGGCCTTGGAATTACGTCTTCTTTGGCTACATCAACAATATAAGTCCGTATTTGAAATTTCATAACCATAAATTCGTACATTAATATTAAGCTGCTGCTGCTTCAAGATTAGCATATACAAAGCAGCACAGACTATCTAATATACTTGTCATCTGTGAGTCCTGCAGATTTTACATACACTTCAATATTAATAATTTACTTGGCACCATGCAACCATCTGCTCGCTCGCAAAATTCAAACAATCCTTGCAATCTCAGGTCTGAGGACCCGACTGGGTTCCATTTTGTACTCACCCACTTTGAATCCTTTTTTAAAATCCTGTTATAGAATGAAAAGCGTGCAGTACCCATAAATACTAATTAGAAGTTTACAAAGAGTAGTCCAAAAGTGTTGCCTGCATCGTATCCAAGGTAACCTCTTTTTCAGTTGTGTAACATTAAGAAAACACTGAATATGAAGAAAAAAATTATCGCTGTAACATTGTAATGACTCTGTAACAGACAAGACAGTCTGAAGACAAAGGCCAAAAAAATAAATAAAAAAATAATTAATGAAGTGTAATCGTAGTACTTCGTGCACCGCATGTAAAATGCAAATAATATCTAAAAAATGTAAAAGTAGAGAAATTTGACTATTTTTAAATGTTGCATCACTGAAAAATTTATAATAAAATTCATGTAACATACATCTATAAAAATATGGTCAAAAACTGTGGGTACCTTCCAATTTTCTGTACCATAATATTTTGTTTTGTTTTTCGTAAGTTTCTTAGTCATTATTGTCCTAAATGGCTTTGGATGTCTTTGGAGAAAAAATCCCCGGAAAAGTATTCCACTCACCCATTTTCACGAAAAATTCAGATTTTGAAGTCGGGAGTCTGGGGTCATAAAAAATAAAAATACAAAAAACCACGTGTTGACCTCTGTGGGGCACGGGGTAATAAACCTATGGAAATTGTTCGTTATTCTAAAAACTACAAAAGTATGTTGTGTATTTTACCAAAGAAGCAGCGTCGTTGATAAAACCATAATTATCTATACCAGTTTCCGAAGAACAAGAAGATAGCTCGTTTCGTGGGAGAGCATCATTTCGTAAGGCACCAGCTCCAGACGTAGCATTGAATCGACTGTGTCTCAGCTGGGACCCTCTTCCAAGCAAAGGTCTGTCAACTATAAATAACAAAGGGAGAAAATTAAAAGAGACCAGCGAGCGTAGATGTATTTTATCATTTGGGAACTACGAAATTAGTGAAATCTAACCAAATGAAAAGGTGCAAGAACGCATAAATACATAAATTTACAGTGAGGCATTATTTCTGAAAAGTATTTGTGGGAAGGAAATTAATTTCTTCCATTAAAAGGAGCTCACAGCCAGGTTACTTAGTACTAACGTTAGGTACTAATGAAGGAATTTTATCTATAGTATCAAAAGAAACCTTTCTTATTATGGTCACAATTTTTATGAACACTAAATCCTTTAGGTGAGTCAAATGATGTTTTCATGTATTTGGCAGATTATCTTGAATATTGTTTCCAAGTTTAATGGAATAATTTCATTTCATTTAAGAAGTTACCTGAAATATGTATCTCGGACTTTACATATGTACCATAAGAACCCTTTTCAAAATAAATAAATTTTTGCTCATGACCTTTTATGGACAATGAATACAAAATAAGGGGTCATTACTTAGTCTACGCGTTACTTGGCCATGTTTTTATGGTCCGCAAAGCATAGAAGAAATAGTAGTTGCTCAGTTTGGACATTCCATAATGTGATTTTTATTATGAACGGAAGCAATTTGAAAATACTACAATGCAGGGGTGCACTGACGGGTGTTAACGAACGCAATTGGACACCCCACAGTGAGTCCAATTTTTAAAATTAATTATTAAACAACAAAATACAATGATGTGAAGCATCTAATTAAAATATTCAAATTCTTTACATAAAAGTTTCATAGTTTATTTGTATATTATATGTTTAAAAGAGACCGAAGTAGTTTCGCAGTTGTAATATTTTGTTTTCTGTATTTTTTCCGTATACATTATATTCCATTTATGTTAGCATTATATTCCCTTTAATTGATTAAAGTAATAAAAGTGAAATAAATATTAATTGGTTACTACAACAGGCTGCACTGAAAATGTGCTAAACCATGAATATTTTTTAACACAGTCTATAAATGTGATTAGTTACTTTCCAGTTTACAATGAAATAGTTCCAATTAAAACGCAAAATGTATTTTCTGTCAAAGACATGGATAGAAATTTGATGTTTTGCTAGGATGACAGACAAACATAACATTGTATCAGTAGGAAATAATCCTGAAGTTTTTGACAAAGATAAGTTCATTGCGATTGCTTGGAAAGAAGGTAGATTATACACAATGAAGAGTAGCATGCCTAAGAAAGAAGTAAATTAAATGTTACAAGTAAAATCAACAATGGTATGACAACAAAGGAGAAATGGCATCGTACGTTGTGTCATATAAACTTTAATTATCTTAATACTTTGTCAAAAGATGAATTGTTAGATGGGGTACCTGTTCAGACATTTTTTGAACTATCATGTCATTAGACAAGTGAAATTTGTGGGCTCTACACTCTTTGTGCATATGTAGTGAAATCTCTTAAATGTTGAGCCTCTATGAACAATTTCTTGAAACCTCATTGGTTAATTCACACGTACGCCTCATTTATTGATTATACTGGATTCCACGAGGCTGCGCTTCCTGCCAGAACTTACGTAACATTACGTACCATTTGACATTGAGCGATACGGTTAACTTGTGACATCACGTATCGCTGTCGATTGGCAGATCGATCGCGAGTCTACTACCAGATGAGCCATGGACTGGCCACATGGCTCACTCACCGGTGGTCGGAAACTCACCAACAGTCAGCAACGCATGGCATTCACTTGCCATAACTCATCAGTGAGCAACACACCTGACTCACGCTCACTTGCTGCGGTCATCGCTTCTCACCTGGAGCCAGCGTGCAAACTGCGCACTTCTCCGAAGCGAGCCCCAACAAGGGGACTTTATCATCTCACCATCGGTCGGAGAGTCACCTCACTCTCACTTTCATACATCAGCCGACCAATCCTGACCTCATCTTCCGACTGAACATTCTGGCGCCATGTCACGACTTCTAGGGTCAGTACTCTCAACATTTGGCGCCACGCCGACAACATTTCTCCAGCTGTTCGATCTACATCACGGCTGAATTCACGTGGCATTCGGAAACTTGCCACATCATGCATGCTCTCCACTTCACCGGAGCGCCACATCAACTTTTAAGTTTTGTATTCTATCATTGAGTTCATAATTCTCATGTTACTTGCTTTTCATGTCATTAAATTGTTTGTTGGCAATTCAAGGTCTCATATACCTTCCTCATTTTTCCTTGATTTGTAACAACATTTGGTCCTTCGAGCCCCCAGTGGAAAAAATGTCTGTACAGTACCTAAAGAAATATTCAGAATTTTTGAAATGTAGAATATGAATTGAAAATAAAATGCATAATTTACCTTTTGAGAACAATAGAATAAGAGCTAAATAGACTCTAGAAATTGTTCATACTGATTTCAATGGACCACATGCAGCTACTGGTACATTTGTTCATAAAATATTTTCTTACATTTATTGATGATTTTAGTAGTAGCTCGAGTGTATACAGTAAAATCTAAAAATCCATTTTTTATTGTTTCATACAATACATTAATAAAGTAGAAAACGTGACGAGAAAAACCATTGAGATGTGGTAATGGTAATATTTGAATGAAAACATTTATCGTTTAGTGAGATAAAAAGGAATTATTTTAACGCAGATGATATTTTTCCCAACTTGTGACAAAAGAGAGCACACTAACTGGGCTTACAATTTCCATAAGTTGTGTAAATTACGATACACAGCGTCACGGATATTAGGTGAATATGAATTTTGGGATAAGAGAGACAATACACAAGTACAACAGTGTTATTTCCGAGTAAGATATTTAAGTCCTATTTTATTTAAATGTAATAGATGGATTCAAAATATTGCGTTGTTTACACTGCGAAGTGCTCGAAAACTAAAATTCCACTTCGGTTTTTAAGTCACTCCATACGGGTTTCTTTATGAAGTTTTCTATCGTAAGTTTATTTCAATCATTATGGAATTCGTGACAGATTTCAATCTGATGTAGAGAATTCATTTCAATTTAAAATCGTTCGTTAAATAACATTACTCTCATTCAGATTGACATTTATACCCATGCTTTCCGGCTAACCCTCGTGGCTCATGCAGTGGCATACCAGCACCATTTCCAAATCACTACGCTTGCGTGTTAAAACCACCTCAATGAATTTTTTTATTTACTCCTATTTTTCTTGCATCTCTGAAGTAGTTCACGCAACTTGTGGAAATAGCGAGCCCACTTAGTGGGGGCGATAGATTTACAACTTACAATTTATAGAAATTGACCTTGAGCGAAGTAATCTCAATAAATGCTCCCCTGTTAAATAAAAGTGCATTGAGTCTTGTAAATATTGAGCATAACGTTTCTAGGTTATAGAACACGACGAGAGTTCTGCATTTCAGGATGATAAAAAATTGGTTCAGAACGAAAATTCAGTTTTAAATAATATAATTACAAGCAACTTAAATTGGATTTTAGATATTAGTTTGCTTTCTTGTGAGTTTCCATTGTAAATGTCATTTTCTAAATTCATATTTAAATGATTTGATAATAGAGCATTTTTGAAATGTTAGAGTACTCTAGGTTTTAAACTCGATACATGATTTAAACTCGACAAAATTTCAGAATATATTGTAATAAATAATTCATTCTTTCATATTATTATATCTCATAATTTAACAGTAATTTCAAAAGAATAATTATTTGCTGAACAACGTCGCATGGAAAATACTGCGCAACGAAGGAGGGTAATTGTAAAATGAGTGCATGTTGCGACCGGCGGGAAAGAGAAAGTTGGTATCTGGTCTAACAAAAGGAGGGTCGAACGTGTTTTTGGGAAACGCCTGGAGACTCTGCTTTGGAGGATGTCAACTCCATCTGGCCATTCTCAAAAAAGGTAGCTCAGAAAGGGTACTTGTCTGGAACCGAAGGATTCCCTAAGGAGGAAGGGGGAGCCGAAGTATGGGTCCTCGTATGGACTGTGACCTAAATTTTAGAAAATGACCAGATCTAGTTATAAAACAAAGACGCTAGATCACGAGGTAAGATGTTACATGAATAAACAGTGACCAGAGAATGCTTGATCGATGAGGAACGTCAAAGATTAACAACCAATGAGGGTAGGTCACGTGAAACATACTCGTGGTTATTATTGGTTAATAAAGATATGACGTGTTTCGTAGGCGGAGTTAAGCTGCCATCCCGAAGTAGACTGGGTGGGGATGAGGTTATTTAGTGACTGACAGATTATTATTCGAGAATGATGAGACTGACTGATTGATGAGATATAACGACACATCAGCATAGAGATTCAGATTATTATTGAGAGTTGGGGAGCAGTGGCATTTTTTCTCGAGAGTTCGCGGGCGCCATGTTAGGTCGTTATGTTCGAACGGCATTTATCGAACTTAGATTCCATGATCGATTTCTACATGTCTCGATAATCATGTGTCGTGATTAAAACTATTTGACGAGCAACATTTAAATTCACCGCGGAACGTGATCGATAAAAATCGTATCCAGGTCGATAAAGTGTTAGAACTTGAAAGACAGTACTCGATACGCGGGAACGCACAGCTGTGCGCGATCACCAGCTCCGGTGGCAAATGGATGTCGTTGATTGGATGGCAACTGAGATAACACCTGGTCGAGTTCACAGCGCCAATGAAACAGCATCTTAACGAGCTCGGCCATTGCAGCCTCCTTTCTCTAATGACGTCTAGCGCCAGTTCTGAGCCATAGTAGTAACAATTTTGGGATGTGCCAATGACGTCTTTC
Source organism: Laupala kohalensis (assembly GCA_002313205.1). Lineage (NCBI taxonomy): Eukaryota > Metazoa > Arthropoda > Insecta > Orthoptera > Trigonidiidae > Laupala > Laupala kohalensis. Next base: position 8,443 of record NNCF01138040.1, read on the forward strand.
CATTACCAGTGTGTATTTTGTGACTTGTGTCTGTTGTATTTGAAACATGTATGAGAATGACTATAGGCCATGACACAAGTGCCCTAATTCATAACAGAAGCAGTGCGGTTACAAGTCAGAGCGAGCGTAAACTTTGTAAACAATTATGATGTGCCTTCAGCTTATGTGGTGTTGTTAAACACATAAATTCCATGTATTAATGTAAAAGTTACATGTGTAAAGTCAGAGGTAATTTTAGATTTTTGTCATGTATTGTAGTGAAATTGCATGCTTCGTCAGTATTTTGATGGAAGTACCAAAGGGGAATTACTTGTGTTAGTAAAAACTTACGTATTTATGTTTTGAAATTGTACGATATTTTCATGAACGATGTGTTTCCTTCGAGAAGGGTTTGTGTGTGTGTGTGTCACAGCAATGAGATGTCCAAATTCCATTACCTATATTTATAATTAGTCTTTAATTACATTAGGCACTAATCATCGCTCTGTCGAGTCGGCCAGGTAAGTAATGTTCTTTTACCGGCATTGGTTTATTTTTCGACATACTTTGGAAGCTAAAATATGAAAGTTCTGTATTTTTATCTAAAATTGGTACCCCTGTGCTAGCCACAAATATTTAAGCAATTAAAATTTATTAATTATATTACAATTGGCTTTAATGTGCGGTCATTTTTGTTTTTCAAATTTAGTTATGTTACAATTGGCTCAAATGTGTCATTTTCCCTCTTCAATCTAAGTTTTGTTACATTATTGATAAATATATTATTAAGCCTCCCGTTTAAATATTTTTCATTCCAAGCACCTCGGCTTCCCAATGCAACTCACATTCGGCCAGATTTAAAGAAATTTCATTTTCGTTCTTAACTTTTTGTTTTGCTAAATTTCTCAAATTGTATACAATTTTAACCTCATCAATTTTTTTAATAACCAATTTTATTAAAAAATATAAGGTACCGTTTAAGGGACAAAAAGGAAAATTTTAACGTTATCAACAACAGATGAATCTTTAAAGCGCGCTATCTTCGGTAGTGTGAAAAAGAAGAAGAAGCATCCGTTATAACTTTCCTTTTGCAAACTTCAAATTAAGTTCGTGTTAATTTTAATTAGAGGCATTATGCAATAATGTTTTGAAGAAAATGGAACAAATAACGTAAAAGTATGGGCTGCAGCTATCGGTGGCTAAAGCAAATCCATGTGGTTTGGTAACATCAAAGAAAATAGAAGAAACCCCCAATTGAAGTTACATGGGCAAAGGATTGAGATAGTTAGGAAACACCGTTTTCTTGGTTTAGTTTTAGACGATCACTTGCTATTCTTAGAACATCTAGATTATACAATAGACAAGACCGAAAAGGTATATTATGGCTTTTAAGGGTAGGTTTCACCAAGTACAATATTGATCAACGGGATGTTGTTAAATTGTCAAGGAGCTATACGCCCGATTTTATCATATGGAAACAAGGGTACATCGAGTTGTTTACCAAGTTATATAAAATAAACTACAGAGAATTCAAAGATAATGCCTGCTTCGGATGGGTGAAGTATATAAAACTATCTTTTGAAGCACTGGAAATTCTCAATGGTATAATGCTTTTAGATTCATTTGTCACAAAAATAAAGTATTGCAAATTAATGGATATAGAAGGGGGAGTTATCATACATGGAGAATACATACGTAAATGTGACAAGGAATCCCGAAAATTATTGACAAGAAAATAGGTAGAAGGTTGGCAAATACGTCGGAACAACTCAAAAAAAGGGAGAGAAACACATGTTTTCATAAACGATGTAGATTTTGTTCATAACCGAAGAAAGTTATTTTAATTAAATTCATATTTGATTGAATTCCTAACAGACCACGGAAATTTCAATGAATATTTGGTTAAAACAGGACTGCGGGATGAAGTAACATGTCTGTGTGGTAAAGAGGCAGAAATGCAGAACATCTACTGTTCACATTATGGTGACGAACGAGCACTATACATAAAGAGAATAAAGCGAATGAGTAAATTGAAAATAGAACACAGAGGAGAGTGCATTGATACCATAGAACATTATGAGGCATTTCGGGAATTTGTTAGTGAAATTGGAGGAAAACGAGATATTATGAAGAGAGAAATGGAGCAAGAAAAAGATAAGAGTAAAGACACAAGATTAGAGGTTAGGAGAAGTTGAATAAATCAATAAGAGTTCAAGATAAGATATTAAAGACTAACTATTGTTGAAAAGAGTCTGGGTATGACTTCGTAAACTGGCAATGGTTAAGACTGAAACAAAATAAATGAAAAAAATCGACAAATGACCTTGACGACCGTGCAAACACGTTCATGAAAGAAGTGTTCCAATAGAAACGATTGAAAAAGGTGATATATTACATAAGAACCAGCTAAATTTTGTTTCAGAACCAACTTCAAGACTTGCGAAACGATTAGGAAAAACCACATCGAGATCTGCTCACGGGGAACCGAATAGCAGGCTAACTCCATTAAATATGGCGGGCATGGTCCATGGAGACGATGCCATTTGTTCAAATAATTACATCAAATGGATGTCTTCTGCACCGAGACTTGATAAGAACCTCATAAATACATTGTAGAAAGTGTTAAGTTAGCAGTTTATTTACATGTGAGAAGTCAGAGATATTAATCCAAGGCCCTCCTGAAATGCTAGCGTTCCTTTACGGTAGCTGGTCTTGTACCAAGTGGCAAATACGTTGAAAATACGTTATTATGTGTTTTGCGGCTTGCGTAAAAGTAACAGATGATTAAGGCACTTACGGGGAAAACAATGAGACAATAGAATTTCTACGGAAACTTAGAAAGTTTGAGGAGAGAAAATTGTTAGGAAGGGTGAAGGAAGGAACAGATATAGACAATTACTTATGTAGACAGTAATGGACGACAATATATTAAAACCACTGGCTATAGTCTAAAATGAAGACACATCGTGTTCAAGTGAAATGTTTAGTGATGAGGATACTGAAAAAGGGGTAATGACAGTGCCGATGGCAATATTACGTAAATTCAGGACGTGGAGGATGGATTTATGACTGACGCTGTAAGCAAAGAAATTGATACTATTGAGGTTAAGGAGAAATACCATTAATCACAGGAGTTATTGAAATATAAAGAAATATCAAGTAAAGTACAAGATCAGGTTAAGGGTGGTGTAGACGATTTATGGCGTTAGATAATTAAACTAACAACAAAGAATAAGAAAATGAGAGTCAAAATAGAATTTTTAAAAGTGTTCAGGGATGTCAAGATCACTTTCGGGGAGATGATTGAAAACTGAAACAGAATAAAGAGGATATTTTAGATACCAACGAAATGGAGCAAATGGAAGAAAATATTATTAACGCCATTGACGAGCGGCATAATATGCTAGGAGAGATGGTTAGGAAAAATATCAAAATCAATAGGGAGACACAGAGGGAAATATAAACTAAAATTTTGACAGGGATGGAGGTAAAATTAGAACAAGACTTTATGTTAAAAGGTTTGCATGAAATAATATATGATATAGTTGATTGAAAGAATGGTTAGGAGTATGGGAGATGAGGAAATGAAACAAGAGAATATAGAAATGGTGATAACAATAAACACAGCAATGAACGAGTTAAAGAAGGATTTACGGCGGCTTGGTGATGCATGCAGGAGAGACATAGAAGTGGGACTCAACGAAAATGCGATTAATTTTGAAGAATTAGTGGTTAGAAAGATTCAAGAACACAATATAAATTCAAATGGAAGTTACGCAAAAATAGTTAGAGGGTTATAAAAGAAATAAGAGAATACAGACGGTTCTTCTTGAAATGAAGAAGAAGAAGAAGAAGGGCGCCGATGTTGATATTTTGGGAGAATTAAGAAATTTAATTAGCAAAGACAGAGAGAAAACAAATATTGAACCAAGTTAAGTATCAGTGATGATTTATTGTAAATTCTGCTGGATAAAGACGAATTACGAAAGTTGCAAGCATTATTAACAAAAACAAATGTTTCGAAATTTGAGGAAGCGAAAGAATTTGAGAAAGCGTAAATCGAGAATAAAAATTTTGAGGGTAGATGAGGGAAAAGAGGAAGAACAGTTTTTGATGGGATTCAGAACACAGAATGTGGCAATGTTAGATAATGAAAACGCAAAGCAAGACGAGGTAACCGTGGTTAAAAATACATAGTAAACAGGATGAATTGTTGCAATTGGATCGTGGAACTGAATGCAAGTTTATACAAGAGAACCCTCAAATAACGGGCTGCGCCCGTGCTAAGGCATCTAGATGAAAAAACCTTATTGTTGGATTAAAATGATTCACAGCGTAGATCATCGAACTCGTAGTGCATCCGGTAACCTTTATCTAAAAGCAGAAAGTTGGTATTGGCTGCACCGTATGATTATAGCAAGAAAATATATTTAAAAAATGCTTAATTTATTGAATGTATTTGCTTTCATGAATAATTTTCAAATAAATATATGTATCTCTGAGATCTGTTTCTCATAAACATTCTCAATTATTTTCTCTAAATTCTTCGTACCAATGCATATATTAATACCAACGTTACCAATATCTATGTTAATGAAATTAATTATGTCTAAAACTTGTTTTTTGTGCGCTATGCAACCTTAATTTTATTATTACCAATTAATGAAACCCCTTTTTCATTTTCTTGTNGAAACAATGTCCTTTCAAAAAATATGAATGTAAAATTTCGAGTCATCTGTTACATTTATTCCCTGTAAATTGGTAATTAAATACTAGTAACGCCTAAACACACGTACGAAATGAAAGTACATATCGGTAAAAACTCTCTCAATGAATGCACAATTGTATTGGATATTGATAATTTATTCCTTGAGTGTTAATTCTCTAGACAAAATGCATTTAAAGAGTAAACAAAAGGCCATCTGCATGCAAAAGATACAAAGTAAATCAACTACTAACTTACAATGATTCGTATAAACGATATGGCTGATTAAATTACTATTTCACTAGAAGCGTTGAAACAAACTAAAATTCTGTATCGTCAAGAGCCTTAAAAATTACATAAATAAACAAAAATATACTCACTGTATTTCGCTCAGTGTCTTATCTATGAATATAAAATACAAATACGGTCGTATTGTTGGACATATTGTGAAATTCAGAAAAAGTGAAATTTAATAGAAATATTAATGAACATGTTAAAATAGATCATAAAACGTTGTTCTGAAATATAAAGTTAACCTAACATTCTTTTTCATGTATAATTTATTGTTTCATGCCTAAAACGTTATTCTTTAAGAACGTAAACAAACTTTTCAAAAGAATCAATGAATCGATTCAAATTAGAAATGAAATGTAAATACGGTCAGTTGTTGGACGTATTGTAAGAGATACCGAAATAAAATTTATTAGAAAAATTAATATATACGTTTCATGTAGAACATAAAACACTGTTGTGAAATGTAAAACTAACCTAACATTATTTTACACAGTAAAAGTTATTGTTTCTTGCCTAAAACTTCATTCTTTACGAACGTAAAAAACTTTAGAAATGAATCAAGGAATTTATACAGATTACCACCGATTGTTGCGTACGTGTCTTATTGATAAAATATCAAAGTTGAAACATGAACTTAAATTTTGTATCGTAAAGAGCCTTAAAAATTACATAAATAAAAAAATGTACACTCAGTATTTTGGCAATAAACATATAAAGCAAACACTGTCCATTGTTGAACGTATTGAAAGAGATTCCGAAATACTGAAATATATCAGAAAAATTAATAAATACGTCTCAAGTAGAACATAAAACACTGTCGAGAACTATAAAATTAATCTAAGATTCTTTTAGATGGTTAAACATATTGTTTCTTGCCTAAAACTTAATTTTTTACGAACGTTAACAAACTTTTCCAATGAATCGATGCAAAATGTCACGGCCTGCTGCATAAATCAATTGGCTTCACCAGAATTTATTGATAAAATTAAAACGCGATATAATTTATAATGATCTTAGTATTTGCACTTTTAAAGATCGTAAAACGAAATTCAATCTCAATACTACAAAAAAATCAAAGTGATTAATATCGAACATATCAAGGAAAATGATACATTTATTATAAGTATCTCACGTATTACAAAACACTCTTTGACAATGTAAATAATTAACATATTTGCAATGTATATAAAATACAAATACGTACCTGAGCTTTTCATTCACAAAAACACATACGACACATTAATAATTAAATGTTATTTCGATAAATAAATCTTGACTACGATTACGCTTGGCAACTTGTAATTGGTATTCTTCAGAGGCCATTTGAAATATGTTCTCAAAAATCCGATTTTTGTGTGTTTATTTTTGCACAAGACACAAAAGAATTAAACACATATAGTGCAAATACTTTAACACGTCTATAAAACCTTAAATAACTTGCACTATCCTTTGATAAATCTTAATAAGATTCTTAAACAGTTCGCCGCAATTGTACGATATTTTCGTAACCAAACATACGAGGTGGCTTTGACAAGTTCATGGCATCTTCACAATCTAATCTTCGTTTGATTTACGTAATATTAAATCATCAAAAAATGTACATAAGACATTAAATTTTCGGAATTTTAACATTCATTACCATTCTCCAGTTATGGGATGAACCAAGTTTCATGCTTGTACGACTAGTAGAAGTACCTTTTACTTCTCATGTCTAGATCAGTGTGTGAATGCGTTACACAAAGGGCTTTATATAAGATTAGATAATGGAAAGTCATAGAATATACTTGCGGATGACATAGGGTTTAGGGTTACATCGAACTTATGCGATGTTACAAGTTATGGCGATACGAGTACATTTTGTAAGGAAAAGGTTGATATTTGCGGCCACTATGCAATGGAGTGGCATGAGTACCACCACTGTAAAAAAAGGAATGAGAGAGCAAAATGTATCAACTGCATCAGAAGAGGTTATGCATGTGGATCTAGTGTTAGGGATCGATGTTGCGGTGGGTGTAAGTGCGGATACAGGGGTTAATGAATTTAAAAATCGACTATGAAGGTTTATGTTCTACAGGTAAACTTGCAGAGGGGTATAATCGGTAGCCAAGAGATTGTGGAGGTCGAAAAGACGCATAAGGTAGACATCTGCTTAGTTCACGAGACCTACACATTTGGAAAATTGACTTTTATCCAGCTAAATTCGAGAGTCATATGTAGAGAACCTGCTAAATCTGCAGTCTACATAACAAATTTACATGTAGATGTGTTAGAAATAATTTTTTCACAAAATGGATGCAGGTTTCATTGCGAAAAAAGGAAGATTGGAGGTAGTCTTCATAAATATGTATATGCAGTGTTATGGGAAAGGGACGAAACAGTTTGTCAAAATAAGAGAAATCTTGAAATTATATGTGGACAAAGGTGTTATTTTATGCGAGGATTGGAATGTGCGGTCGCAATTCTGGGGTGATAAGTGCTCTAATGATAGATAATGAGGTTTAGAAAAAATGATACTAGAAAAAAAATGATACTAGAAATTTGCAACATGTTCGGGAAAATAAGATTTCAAACATACAATGGGGAATCAATAATAGATTTGACACTTCAAAATGCAGAAAGGTATGTAACATTTGTAGATTAGAGACTGATAAAGAAACATTGTTCATTATACAATTCAGTTTACAATGGAAAGGAAACGGTACAGTTGGGGGACAAGATTTTGGAATAAACGTTCGCAAAATTAACTGGGATGCACCGTTTAGAAGAAAAGTATGCTAATTTGAATACTCAAGGAAAAAGAAAAAAATGAATTAGATGCCTGAACAGATGACATGCAGATGACGCTTCTAGAGAAGGTTTCTAAATTTGCACGCAAGAAAAGGATGGTTATAACAGGGGTAATACATGATGGTATAAGGAGCTTACAATTTAAAAAAAAGACAAAGTATGCGTTAAGACGACGTTACTTGAGAGCAAAGGCAGGAGCAACACGGAAAAATAAATTGAAGGTTTTGTATGAAGACGGAATTAGAGAGTACAAATGAAAAATTAAGGAATGTAAGAGGAGATGGTGGTACGAATTTGTCGAAGCACCTATGAAAAAGAATATATGGGGATTACCCTACATTGTTGGTAGGAAAAGGTTAAAAATTAAAACCATTTGGAATACAATAAATGATGAAACGAGAATTACAAAGACTTGGGAAGACAGAGGAAAATGAATTGTCAAGATATTACTTACTGGGGAGATGGTAGCTTATAGGGAAATTATTTGTATTCTGACGGACAGAAAGAATAGAGTAACAGAAGACATACTAACAAAATTAATAGATGAAACTAAAAAATATAAATGTTCAGGAAACGATGATATTACAAACGAGATGATTCAGATTTTGAAAAACACATTCATTAAGGAATTAATGGAGATTTTTAATTTATGTATAAACTATGGATACTTTCCTAAAGTTTGAAATATCAGAGTGCTAAAGGTATTTCTAAAAGACAAGAATAAATATAAAGGGAATGTGAATTCGTATAAGACAATATGCTTACTTACGGGGTATAGAAAGTTGCTTGACAAATTCAAAAGTAAGCAAATTTTGGAATATGTTCAATGTAAAAAAACATTGAACAAAAACCAGTACGGTTTCATGCCTGGAAGAGGTACGGCAGTATGTTTAGAGCGATCTGTGAGCATTGTAAATGGATGAGAACGAAAGTGTATTTTGGCGATTTGTCTTGATTTCAAAAGAGCATTTGATAGTGCAGATTGGGATATAATTTGACAGAGTTTGGAGAATTTACAAATTGATAAGTATATTATAATAAATAGGCTCTAACTTAAGACTAGTTTGTCTAGCGGGAAACGCACGAACGCCATTGAAATCAAAGTGGCTGAACGTGGAGAAGCCTTCGATCCAAAGAAACGGATGCCGAACAAATCCCGTAAGGTTAATGACGCAGAAGAAACTCCTGAGCCAAGCGCAGCCGCTGTGATGGATCCACCACTCAAACCATTGATTCTACATGGGATTGCAAGCGGCTCAAGAAAGGCACAGGGAAAACAGAAAACCTTCGGTCGGGAACCTCTATGGACCCGGAATTCTTTAGAGAAGCCTTCACCTCCATAAAACTGGCAATCATACCAGATCCTTTCCAGAAGTAAAAACTCCCAGATGAACAAAAGGAGCTGATCCAATCTGCTCTCATGGAGATGCAGCCTCTGGAGAGCGGCAAGCTTACTAAGTTCTTCAGTTCATGCATGGAAAAGATGATGAACCTTCCAAAAAATGGGTGGAGGTGATTGTGCCTTCAATAAATCCTTGGTAGGACGCAAAACTCAAAGTTGGGGGCTGGAAGGACATCTTGAGGTATACAAAGATAGTCCTTAGAACTCCCAAGGAATTTGCCAAGATGGACCCGGTCAGAATCCTTGACATACAAAACGAGACCTTCAAACTCAATTAGTACTAAGAGTGAACCTTCCTGATTCTTTCTTGCGTTTCTTATCGATGACACTGAGATGGCAGATATCAAGAAAGCCAACTGCAGCACATTTCTCTGCCTTTGGCGGGTAAATATAGTCAACGTGGGTGCTACAGACAATGCTAAAGGTCCTACAGATAAACCTTCAACACAGTAAGGCAGCCTTCTGTGAATTTCTCCGCAAAAAGGAGATCGACCTAGCTCTCATTCAAGAGCCTTGGCTACACAAGAACCGAGTTGCTAGGCTAGGCGAAACAAAGGGAGATCTAATGTACAACGCCACCTTCACAAACACCAGAACCTGTATCCAGGCTAGGAAAGGAATACATTAATTTCCGCTTATGGAATTCTGTTCCAGAGACATCAGTACCATGAAAATACTAAAGTGCATCTTGAGCTCCATATATCTTCCTTATGATGTAAAGGAACTTCCAGGGGTTTAGAACTCCTGGTAAACAAACTTCAGGGTGAGCAGCATCTACTAGTAGGCATGAAATGTGGGAAGTACGGACACCAATCCAAGAGGCGAGTCCCTACATAAATTTTTATTAACGCATAAATTATTCATCCTAAACGTGGGCAAGGAAGCCACTTTTAGAAATAGGGTGAAAGTGGAGGTCCTTGTCATCACATTCTTCATAAGTGCTATCTGCAACCTTGTGGAAAACTGGCATGTCTCTTCTGAGCCTTCTCTCTCTGACCACCGATATAACTGTTTTTTCATCAAAAAACGGGTAATAGATGAACAAGTTCTTTCCAGGAGCCCCGGGAAGACCGATTGAAATGGATATGAGGTCGAGCTGGCGGCAATGATTGAGGCGCCGAGAAGGGTGAGTTCTCACCTAGATATTGATCTGGCAGCCTTTAATTTACAGGAGACGATCCTTGATTCCTGCCACAGTAACTGCTCCCTTGAGACAAGGTCAAGACAGTAACGCACTCGTTGGTCTCGTGACCTCGAGGAGAAGTGGAGGAAAGTCAGGAACTTTTCAACAGATGTAAACATTTTGGTAATTAGACTAAGTATCGAGGAGCTCTTTCTGACTATAGAAGAGCAATTTGTAGGGCGAAAGGAGACCTCTTGGAAGTCCTAGACGAACATCGAATTAACCTTTGAAACAAGCGATCTCCTTTCAGAGTAATTTCTCAGGGTGCCAGTGCCTCAATTGATGGTGTAATCGTCGAACCTGCCACTATCCCTTGACTGAGGGCATCTGCGGAGGACTGGATGATAGTCAGACGTATAGTCACCATAACTAATATCAAATGTGAAATTATCAAATTTTGTCCGTATTAAGCTCCTGGTGGGGATGGAATTTTTCCAGCCATCCTTTAAAAGGGACCAGATTCTTTATACTTGAAGATCTTTAACACATTAAGGGTTAGCATTGCCTATGGATATACCATTAGCCTGGAGGATAAGCAGAGTTGTGTTTATACCGAAACGCGGACGTGCGAACTACACGAACGTACAGACCCTTTAGCCTATCGTTTCTGTTGTAAACTATGAAGAGACTTGTGGATCGTCATATTCGAGGGAGAAAAACAGTAGAATACTCCATTCCATTGAAATCAGCTGGGGAAGCCCTGCAAATTTGCCCTTCACCAATCAGGTCCTTAGACCGGAAAGAAGTAGCTCAGGTAGCATTTTTGGGTATCGAGGGAACTTTTGATAATACTTCGTAATAGTTATGGTCGCACGCAATGGAGAGGTTGAATCCAATATTTGCTAGTAGATAGATTTCATGTTGTGAAATAGAATAATCTAATCTTGTTATTTCGGCAAGAAAAGTGAAATCATCGCCTCGCGTGGTTGCCCTCAGTGTTGAGTTATTTCACCTATAATTTGGAGTATCGTGGTTAACGATCTTCTTCAGAGCTTAGCTGACAAAGTTTCTATTGTCAAGGGTATGCTGACGCCATAACTTTAGTGTTGGGAAATTCCCACACACGCTATCAGACCTGATGAACGAGGAGATCATCAACTGGTGCAAAAGTGAAGAGCTTCGAGTTAACCCGTCACAAACTGTTGTAATACCTTTCATCAAAAAAAGAGACCAATGCGCTTTCAACAACTTGTGGCTAAACGGTGAAAGGGTCACCCAATCCGAGAAAGTTAAATACCTGGAAATCACCCAGAACTGGGAACTATCATCTCAAAAATGTTATCCGCAGAGCGAGGTGGTAATTTTTAATCGTCAGACGCTCTATGGGGCTAACTTGGGGTCTCTAACCGCACGTAACTCATTGGCTTTATGTAGCTGTTATCCGACCACAAATTGCCTATGGAGCAGTAATCTGGTAGCTCAAAGCACAACAGATAACTGCCGCGGGCCATCTTTCAAGTTGGCCCGTGTCTGCATTACTGGGGCATTCCGTAGTGCCCCTACTGCAACAATACAGATCCTACAGTGTTTAGTGCCACTCAACATACACCTCAAAGCTGAGACAAGGATGGCGGTCTTCCGACTAGTTAGCACCGGCAATTGGAGGGGGAGCACAGGAATGGTGGGTCACTATCTTATTATGGAAGCGGAGTTTAAATCAGTTCTGGACATGAGACCTGATCTCATGCCAACTGAAGCATCCCTTCACAAACCGTTCTCGGTCGAATTCGGTTCCCGGACAGCTGGAACAACGAGGACCATCATCCGGCGCGGACTGCAAACCAACTAGTGTTCTTCAAAGATGGCTCCCGAATGGGAACAAATTGTGGTGTTCAGCAATCCCCTAGAAATTTTCGGAAGCCTTGGGGAATACTGTACAATATTTACAGCATAAATCCATGCCACTCTTATTTGTGCACTAAAGGGGCATGAGAGGGGCTATTCCAGAAACCACATTCTCATCCCCTCAGCCAGCCAAACGGCCTTAATGGCACTTCATTATGGCCAGACATCCTCTAAGCTTGCCTGGAAGTGTTTACAGTCTCTTACATCCTTTGATATCTGTAACACTGTGGAGCTCAGATGGGTACCTGGTGATCGAGGCATAGAAGGGAACGAAAAGGCTTAAAAACTTGCAAAAAAAGGTTCCTTCATACCTTTCTTTGCACCGGAACCTTCATGCGGAAGCAGCCGTTCAACGGCTCAAACCGTGGCAGTTGACACAGCTTAGATTATGAAAACAACTGCCCGGCCAACGGTTATGCAAACTTCTTGTCAATAAATTCAGTCCTGCTCTAGTCACATCCCTCATTCACATGAATAGGGAAGAATTTAGGACAGTGACAGGACTAGACACAAGACATGGTAATGACCAGTGACACCTTAAAACGGTAGGGTTGTTTAATAGAGACGAAACATGTCGTCTATGCAGAGAGTTTGACGAAAATGCCCATCACGTTATCCTGTACTGTGAGACCCTAGAAGCAAGAAGAAGAATGATCTTTGGACACTCTACACCATGACAAAACTTCGATCCAGGCATCGGCAGGAAGGTTCTCTACCTATTCAAGGATGCAGTGATAGGACGCCGTTACTCTGTCTTCTGGGGCTGCACATTGGGCTCTTCATAGCGTACGTGCGTAGGACATTCTGAGCATGTCTCTAAGCCCTCTTCCAATCTAACTAAACTAACAAACTGAATCGATGGAAAAAGTGAGTGGAGTGGAGGAAAGACTCTTGAGAAAAGATTTTTATGAAGGAGAGAACAGGTAATAGCAGGTGTGGAAAAAGATGGAGAAGATGAGTATATAGAAAGACATTGCGTACTATTGGATAGAACCAGAAACATACTATATAACAGGTGATATCACAAACGTACTTGCAAAAAGTCAGAATGGTGAAGAAAAATACAGTTATGAAATGTGAACAATACAAAATACTCTGAACACTACAAAATAATCTCAATAATTCATGCATTTTAGCTAAAAATGTCCCTCAAAGTGTTTAGAAGAAAGACTGGAAACATGGGCACGAGATTCGAGAATTTAAACCGTTTGTGGGCAAGAAAGGACAACAAAATATTTAATCAGAAATCGATAGATCATGATATTATAAAACGTACCATGAATTTGCTTTATTTTTGAGTAATTACGAATTGAAAATTATGATTTTCACCTACATTTTTATTAGTTTACTGAAGGTAACCCGAAAACTATAACATTTGCATTAAAACTGAATTTGAAGTTGGTAAAAGGAAAGTTATAACGTTGCTTCTTCTTCTTCTTTACACTACGGAAGATAGCGCGCTTTAAAGATTCAGCTGTTGTTGGTAACATTAAAATTTTCCTTTTTGTCCCGTAAACAGTAACTTATATTTTTTAATACAATTGGTTATTAAAAAATTGTTGAGGTGAAAAATAGTGTACAATTTGAGAACTTACGCAAATCTTCAACAAAAAGTTGTGAACGAAAAGAAAATTTCTTTAAATCTGGCCGAATAACAGTTTTGCTGGGAAGTCGGGGTGCTTGGAATGAAAAATATTAATACAGGAGGCTTAATAATATATTTCTCAATATATTCTGAAAGGTCGTCAAGTTTAAATCATGTATTTTTTGACCTAAAGTACTCTAACATTCCGAAAATGCTCTATTTTCAAATCAATTAAAAATGAATTTAGAAAATGACATCATTTTCAATGGAAACTCACAAGAATGCAAACAGATATCTAATATCCAATTTAAGTTGCTTGTAATTATATTATTTAAAACTCAATTTGTTTTCTGAACAATTTTTTTATCATCCTCAAATGCAGCACTCTCGTCGTGTTCTCTAACCTAGAAACGTTATGCTCAATATTTACAAGACTCAATACCCTTTTATTTAACAGGGGAGCATTTATTGAGATTACTTCGTTTAAGGTCAATTTCTATAAATTGTAAGTTGTAGAACTATCGCCGCCACTTCCGCTATTTCCACAAGTTGCGTGAGCTACTTCAGACTTGTAAGAAAAATAGGAGTAAATAAAAAAAATTCCTGTAGGCGGGTTTAACACGCAAGCATGCCGATTTGGTAATGGCGCCGGTGTGCTACTGCATGAGCCATGAAAGTTAGCGAGTTTATTTAATACGGGAGCATTTATTAAGATTCCTCCGCTCAAAGTCAATTTCTATAAATTTCACCATAGCTATATTTTTTTAATTTCTGATTGAGGGTTCCGCATAATTTATTTTTTTTGAGGGGAAACACAACTTTGGTTCCTACAACCTTTCGACTATAGTATAATTCTATCTAATAGTATGTCATTATTTTCTGAATAGGAGCACAATTCACGCGAAGTAAGATGCTGGCGCTTTTAAATTTTTCGTTTGATTATAACGTACCAAAAACCATACAAACATTCACAAATATTTTTATAGGTTTGTCTTTTAGCAATATAATTAGCTCTAGCGACCAAAATTGTAATGACTTTGTCAGCGATACAATGAAGAATAACTACAACCACAGTGGAAAAGGATATGTAACTTCATGTGGGGGTCACACCTAAAAAACAACAACAAAAGATACGTAACTTCATGTGAGGGCCACACCTAAAACCAAAAAAGGCGTAACTCGAAGTGAACTACTAGTTCCGAATGTTTCGATATATGTATTAACATGAGTTTATTTATTCTCACTAATTCGAATACTATCAAGGAATGAAAAACAATGGAAACTTGAAGGTTTAAACGTAAATAAAGCGTGTTTTTAATAAAAATATTATTTGATTTTATGCTCACACGGAACTTCAGTAAATTTCAGTACTCTCTAATGCAGTGAATCATTAAAAAAATAATATGTCGTACAATATAAGCATGTTTAAAGCTTTAACACTGTATAAAAATGTTATGTACTTTAAATTTTTGATACTTTTTCGTGAAGTAAAAATCTTTTCATTTAGAAAATGGTACGTAAACAGCAGTTATTTTTATGTTAATATTTTTCATAACATTTGGTAATATTTCGAGTTGAAAAGGTACACACTTGATTATTATCGAATTTGTATCCATGAAAGACAACAAACGTAATAAAAAGGTAAATAATAATAATAAATAATAATAATAATATATAATAAAAAGTTACAGTACAGAGATCTAGCTATTGAAGTAAGCAGGATGTGGAATGTAAACACCAAACTTGTTCCTGTCATTATTGTTAGTTAGGTATCAAATGACCTAAGAAGGAACCTAATGGAGTTCTCTGTACGTGGCAAGAATTGTACGATTCAAGATGTGGAACTGCTCATATATTGCGAAAGGTGTTATAGAACCCAAAAATATCACATAATTAATTTCTTTGGAAGCCGGTTGGAACCCAGAATTAATTCATACTCCGACAAATACCATCGATAGACGTGCAAATGCCAATACTAATAATTATATAAAACATTTTAAAGTTGGGATCATCATCCACTCCACGTGGCCAACGTTGGGTTATCTAACCAATAAACGTGTATACATTTTGAGCGTAAACTGTGAATTAACTGAACTAGGTAAATGTAAAAATAACAGGATCCTAAGCACCTTCGGCTTTGTCCAGAGACTGGTGACTCACTGAGCCAAAATTCCACTTGGCTTTGCTATTCACGGGCTCCTTCTCTCCATCGCTTCCATTCAGGTTTCAACATTCACGAGACGTCGGAGTGATGGTGCGAAGGTGCGGCGCAATGGATTTTGGACCGGTTGGAATTCCAGCCGCGTCACTTCATCCACGCCACTCCACAGAGGTTTCCCCATTCACGTAACTTCATTGGCGTGCTCTCATTCTGTTTGGCAGGATGGAGTGACCGGAAATTGTCACCTTAACACTAATATGTATGGTGGAAAATATATGTAACAGATATGTTTTAGATTTATTGGTCGTATCGGACTGAAATTTTCATTTTTTGAATCATTTCTCTCAATGATCTTTGGATTTGTTTATTAAATCGTAAAGTAATACATCTTGATAATATTGAAAATATGCCGATGGTTTAATATAAAACAAAAATTAAAATTATTTCCACTGAGAGTAGTGAGTACAATATGCAAGAAGTGAGTTAACAATCTTTCAATCTTGTTTACTCACTTCTTGCATATTATAATGCATAATATTTCGAATTGATTACTTTAGTAAAATTCTTTAGTAAAAATAATAATCACCTCCATAAAACTTGAAATCAATTTGGGTTTTTATGTTTTTAATTGCCCGTTATACCTTAAATTTTCTTATTTCGTTGATCTCTTGGGATATTCTCACATGACATGTTGATCTTCTTTATGAATATTTTGCACTGTACGAATGATCTCTAAATCATTCCGTGAGTTCATAGTTGAAGTATTTCGGCAGTTCCAAAGGAATTGCGAAACAAAATCTTGAAGAAAACGGCAAAACGTCCAAGTAAACTCAACTATTCTTCTTACATGCTCTGACTAAATACACATATACTCAAGGTTCAATTTTTTATGTTGAGTACAGCCTGTCAAACATGAGATGAAAGTTTTAAAAATGCTGTATAATTCAAGTCAAAGTAAAGGGGAGACCATCAAACGAAAGAAGAAAAATGAGTAAGAATGATGGATAAGAATTTCATGTACTGTGATACCAAGCTAATTCTCTCAGTAAAAAAATAACATACTTTGAGTGAGCAAATTTGTGCCGCAGAGATAACTCACCTCCAAGATCATCACTCTCATTCGAATCAAAATTGTTGAATTCGAAACTTTTAGGTGTACATTCCAAAGCCGCAGGAGATTGAAATATTTGATGAAGCTGCATGGGATACACTTCCTCTACTCCGTCTAGTTTAGCTGCTGCTGTGGCCAGAACTGTCAATTCGTTCTCCATGTTTGGCATATCTGACGCCATTACCAGTTGACGTAAAGGATCTTGGACAACATCTACGACGTCGAATTTCACTGGTCTGAAGAAAGATATATCATCCTGGGTAGATGCTTCTGTTTTGTATTCTGAAATGTTTAAAATTTTCAGATTTATTGATTGCAGATGCATCCCTCATTCTAAATCAAGAGACACAAGACACAAATGTTAATCTGATTCCTCAGTGCAAAAACGTTCACTGTTAATTTGATCGAGAGAAATTCATCTCAAGATGAGCGAATTTCAATTCGTGCGTAAATTGAAATATCATCGCCTCACTTTGAATGCAAAACCACTCTACATTTCATTAAAACCACTCAATTCAGCCTTCGAATGAAATTAGGTTTCATGTGGCTCGGACATCTTGCTATTACCAACTCTACTACCACCTTTGCCACCGGACCCGACGAAGTTTGCGAGTGTTCTTAACCCTGTATCCCAGATTGTCTTAGTGGTTCATATTAAACTTTTATCATCTTTAGAGCGTAGAATTGAAATATACCACAAATTTCACAAAGTATCCATGAACTTCAGTTAGAACGCTTGAGACAGAAAATCGCTTGAACTGTGATTAAAATTCAATTGTAATTTACGTAGCTAGTCATGAAAGAAAATATTTAAATATTATTTTATTGTGTGTTGCAAAAAAGAAGCATAAACGCAAGTTTTTGTTTCGTATTTGTCATCGCTTCAACGGTGCATTGTCATATTGTATAGAATACCCGACGATCTTAATTCACTCGAAGCGAATGAGTAACATATCAATGAGCGAGTGATTCCCCCATGATGTGATCCCTCAGTCACTCCAAAGAATGTGTTGTGTATTTCATCTTGAAGAGCTTGAGTGAAACAGCTCAATCAGTGAGAGTGAAACAATGTTACATTCCACTTGTATACGAGTGAAATGGCAGTTTACTCGCTCTTCGAGTGCCAATTCCACTCGAATTAGGTAAGTGGCGTGTAAGGTGTGGGGGCGAGCAATAGAGCGCGCACATAATAATAATGATTTATTTCCATCCATATAATTACAAATAGAAAATAAATAATTATCTTAGGTATAACTGACCACAGTTACCAGTAGTAGTAGTAAGTGAGAAACTTATATCAACATAAAAATAAACAAAGTATTCTTATCCAGTCATTACAATTAAGTTGCTCTCTGTAACGTTTGACATATTCAAATTCAATAAACAACAAGAACACTAACATACAGCTAAGTTTTTTGAAGACTACATTACAATTTACAATTTGTAGACAAAAGAACCAAAAACAAAGCAAAACAAAGTTAACAAAATGAAATTTTTTTATTTTAACCATATAAAATAACATAAATATATTAAATTCACTATTCACCCTCAAGAAATATTCAAAATCATCAAGCTAAAAATAAATTTTAAAAAGTTAAATCTGGTAATGTAAATAGCCATTCTTCTAATTTTGATGAAAATCTTATATAACTTGAGCAACTTTTAATTTCTTGTGGCAATTGGTTGAAGTATTGTGGTCCGATGTAGCAAAAATATTGTTTGAAAATATTTTTTGTTACTCCTGGAAGCATGAAATTTCTATTGGAACCATTTCTTGTGTTATGATAAAGATTTGTAGTACCTGTATTGCCACTTTTAATATAAAAAATTCTTAATACTTTAAATACAAAAACATGCTGAATTGGTAGAATTCTTAATTGACTATGTATTGGGAATGAACTGTCTCTTTCTTGTTTATGGGCAATTGTTTTAAATATATGATTTTGAGTAGTTCAATAATAATAATAATAATAATAATAAATTTATTGTCAAAAAACAGTACAAACTGCGTATGACCACGTGGAGGGAAAAAAAACTAATTTACTCTCCGGAAGCAAGCAAGGGACCATCCCATCAATTCCGATCAAGGGCCCTAAGGCAGAGGCGGATTCAAAAAATTCAGCAAAAATTCCTAGATAAGATAAAAAGTTAGCTGCGAGTTATAATACTAATAGAATGTCAATATGTTTGTAATTTTAAGCAAAAAATTACATGTAAGTTATTATCGAACTATAGATTATTCTGAGTATAGTGCTTAAAAATTGAAATAACACTAAATTCACGATTTATTGTTACAATAGACCCCCCTACACAAAGCCTAGAGAACCTGTAGTTCTTAGTTTGCTTATGTAAGTCTTAAAAGTTCCACTCCAGAATTGTATTGCATATTGTAATCTTGAATCTATAAGTGCAAAATAAAGAGTCCACATAGTTGCCTCATTACAAAAATTCCTTAAATAATAGAACTTCCTTGCTATAGACTTCATTTTATTGTGCAATATTATTATGTGTTTCTTCCAATTTAAATTCTCATCTAATTCTACACCAAGGTATTTAAAAGTCTTTACTTTTTCAATAAGTTGACATTCTGAATGAGTTGTGTTGCAATCTATATGATGATAAACTGTTTCATAAGGAAAATCAAAACTTGTGTAACTGAAGTTAATAAATTTAGTTTTAGAAACAGTTACTTGTATTTTGTTCATTATGCACCAATCTCTTAGAATTTTCAAATCTTCTGTAATAAATTGTTATGAAATTAAAGTGTTAACAAACTGCCTTTCCATGGGCAAATAAATGCCTTTGCCAATGATATCACCTTATTTTAAGTGATATCATTGGCATATAAGGTGATATCATTGGCAAAGGCATTTATTTGCCCATGGAAAGGCAGTTGTGAAAGATTATTAACAAAGGCCAAGAATAATGTTCCAGAAATGACTGAACCCTGTGGCACACCTGCCTTGTAGAGGATTGCTTAACTTGTCAGAAATTCTAACTTGTTGACTTAAACTTTGGTTTAAACCAGTCTAAAGCATTTCCTTGTATGCCTGCTAATTCTAGCTTCTGCAACAAAATATCACGATTTACCAAATCAAAAGCCTATTTGAAATCTATAAATATGCAAGTAAACTTTTTCTTTGAATTTAAATTATCATATATCTTTTCAGTAATGTGTAATATGGCTTCTTCTGTAGATTTTCCACTTCTAAAGTCATACTGACAAGAACTGAAAAAAATATTTTTATCTAGAAATGTAACAAGCCTTGATTTCATAGTTGGTTCAAATATTTTGGAGAAAACTGATAGCAAGCTTATTGGCCTCAGATTACTCAATTTGAAGGAAGATTCTTTTTTAAATATTGGGACAACTGTACTTACTTTATGATTCTCTGGAAAAACACTATATTCAAAACTTAAATTAATAATATAGGTTAAACAGGTGCTATTTCACTTGCAATATTTCTTATACATTCAACTGTAAATTTATCAATACTAAATGATCTTTTATTATTTAAACTTTTTATAATTTGTATATTCTCTTTATCTGTAATAGATTTAATAAAGAAAGAGTGCAGATTCGGATGTTGACAATGGAGATAAGCCTGTTGCAAGTGAGCATGAACTTGACCCTGAACCATGATAAGGTACTTATTGATATCTTCTACAATAAGATATGCATCAGTTAATATATCACCATTATCAAACTCTATTTTGTCAACAGTTTTGCTTTTACTTACTCCAGTCAATTTATTAATAATCTTCCAACACTGAGCAGAATCACCATTGCAGTTATTTAATTGTCGACTATAATGTTCTCTTTTAACAAAATCCGTAAGCTACTAAGTTTATCAGCAAATTTTTTAAAATAATTTTGGAAGGTAAAGTCATATGGGCACTTCTTAAGAATACTGCATAACTTTATTCTGCGTTTTCTTAATCTATTCAAGATATTGAAGGTGTAGATGACATTGCTTTACTTAATCTTGAGAAATTGATAGTTTTCTTACACTTATCTAAATTATCTGTTGGTATTTTTTTTAAACCATTATAACATAAATTGACATCATTACACATATAGCATTGACTCCAATCAGTATGAGAGAGAATACATCTCAGTATATCATAATCCACAATCACACTACTCATTTTTATATTATTTAACATTATCCCTTCATTGTTACATTTATTTTTCGATGAACAGTTCATTCTTAATCCTAATACACAGTGATCTATGAGACCTATGTCAAAAACAGAAACCTCAAAACAATCTAAGTTTCTATTTGTAACAAAAATATGATCAATTAAAGTTTCATTGTCAGTCATAATTCTAGTAGTTAATTAGTGAGACTAAACTATGATCATTTAGTATGCATTTATAATTTTGAGTAAGTACGCTGTCGTCTAATAAGTTTATATTCATGTCATCCAAATAAATTATATTCTTATAGTTAGGAAGATGATTTGTTAATTCACTAATAAATTAATTTGCAGAAATAAAATTAAATTTATATAAACACATAAATTTAAAATATGTATTTTTAGCTTTCATATTACACAAAAGAAATTGGCAGTCATCATATCAACATGGATTTGTCTGGAACATATATCCTCATATACATAGCAAATTACTCCACTTGCTCTATAATTGTCATTGCACTTTGCAAGGATGCTATAATCAGGTATTTAATAAAAATCAATCTCATCCATGTCTCACTAAGTACAATAAAATCTATTTTTCCTTGATTTGATTCAATTCAGTTATAAGTTTATTGAAATTCTTTTGTAAACTCCTGATATTAGTTTAAAACAAATGAAATGAAGTCTGTATATTATTATTTCATTGAGTAAAAAAGTTATTAAAATTAATTTGGTTTTGTACATCACTATTTGCAATTTCCATGTTGTTTAGTTTTATGTATATTTCCTCTATACTTTCATCATATAACTTGTTAATACATGAAGAACTTAAGTCAAGTACAACATAAATAATACAAATTCATTACTTAGTTTATATAAAGAAAACAAAAGAAAGAAAACCACACAATTCAGAGGTCGTAAACACAATTGACTGAAGGTGAGAAAATGTAGTTATAAATACCTTAGAAATCATAAAACATTTATGTAGCACAGGTCAATTATTTGAGTTTAGCAATATCCCCTTAAGAGAACACTAATAATAATAATAATAATAATAATAATAATAATAATAATAATAATAATGATGATGATGATGATCATGATGATGATGATGATGGTTGGGCTCTAATGAC
Source organism: Laupala kohalensis (assembly GCA_002313205.1). Taxonomy (NCBI): domain Eukaryota; kingdom Metazoa; phylum Arthropoda; class Insecta; order Orthoptera; family Trigonidiidae; genus Laupala; species Laupala kohalensis. Next base: position 30,768 of record NNCF01138040.1, read on the forward strand.
CTTGCTGTTGACGAGCCCTTAAAGCCCCACAAAAAGAAAGATGGTGGTGATGATGATGATGCTGCTCATAATAATAATAATGTTAATAATAATAATAAAAATAATAATCCCGTGTGATACCGGAACCACTTGAAGAATACTACCACGGAACCTTCCCGTCGTAAGAGGCGACTAATCGGAGCAGCAGTCCGTTGTCCTTCCCCTTAAAAGTCCCATATCTTCATTCCAGTATCCTCCCTTTGCCTCACAAGTCAACGGGTGGATTGAGTGGCTCGTAGACTCCTGTCTCCAATTCCTGATGCCATCCTATCCAACACCTTCCTCACCCCTCTTCAAAACCTGGCCGTAGGTATAAAAGGCACCTCCCATTCTCTTGATGTTGTCTCTGAATGAATATAATTTGAGGAAACGGCCGCTGCCTGAGGATCGTCAAGGCGTACCTGGAGCTGGTACTGGGTGCGACAGTATGCGAACCACCAGTGTACCAGCGACTCCTACGGCGGAACCCGAATGTGCTACTGCAACGCCAAGCTTGGAACAGCAAAGCACAGAAGATACACTACATCCGGTTAGTTTGTCTGAACCATCAACTGCTAGAGACCCTAACACTACTTCTGCAGGAGCCCGCTTCAAATGGAGCCATATTGATAATTGTGATGTACTGCGGGCGTATCAAATTGCAACACAGTGTGGTAGATGTAAGATCAACTATCGTGTTAAGATGTACCAGGAATTTGTAAAGCTTAGGCCAGATCAGACCAGGTTCACAGAACAGAATATATGTGACCTATAATCAGTAAGTCCGTTATTACAGTAGCAGAACAAAATGTCATCAGGACAGAAATATTTAGTATTTCAAAAATGCATCTGCAGAAGAAGCTGCCACATCAGAAAGTGGAGAAGATTACCGACAACATACGTCACCTGAAGTGCGCGAGACGTCTGTAGAAGAACTCCCTGAGTCTGAAGAGTTGGTATCGAGAATTAGAACTGACTTGGAGAGGAATCTTTCTTTGTATGCTGGAACAGACCCAAATCTTAAGAACCCTCTGTCAAGATTACACCCAAACAAGAGGACGTTCCAATTAATAGCCATTGCAAATGAGATTCTTACCACTAAAATAATCGCCGACCTAGAATCATTACAATTGTACGCTTATTGTGCTGCATTGTCAATATTGAGTGTCCTAAACATCAATATGACCCCTAGATCAGACTCGCCACACAAGGGAGAAGCACAAACACCAAAATGGAAGAGAAGGATTGAAAACCAAATAAAGATATTTAGAAGTGATATAGCAAAGCTGTCGATTTGGAAAATTAGAAGAAATGAATGTAAAAAACCCTTGAGGGATGGAGTACATCATACATTCAAAAAATTAGAAGGACCCAGAATTTGAGTCAAAAATAGATCAGTACATCAATACCCTGAAACAGAAGGTAGCAGCCTTGGGGAAACGACTGCGGCGATATAACAAATCGAACAAAAGGAAATCTGATAATAGAAAATTTAGTCTCAATCAAAGACAATTTTATAACTGCTTTACAGAAATGTGTCCCAATGGAAGCCCACCTACTATGGATGAAGTTGAAGAATATTGGAGTGCATTGTGGGTCAGACCTGTGAACTATAACTCCGAGGCAGAATGGATAAAAAATGAATCCGCGAAGATATCATCAACTATATCTCAACCTACTGTACATATCGCGGATCTAAAACATATTATAAAGAAATTACACAATTGGAAAACTGCAGGACCCGATGGAATCCAAATTTTTTTTGTGGAAATACTTGACAACCCTGCATGAACCACTTGTTACCATTATAAATGATATCATGTGTGACCCTACTGAAGTGCCAAGTTTCATCTCCAAGGCAATTACCTATCTGAAGCCAAAATCCAAAAATACCCAGGACCCAAAAAACTATCGGCGAATTACATGTCTAAATACATTTTACAAAATTATATCATCTGTACTAGCTCAAAAAGTCTCCTATGTGTCATCGGAAAATATCCTTAATGAAGAACAAAAGGGCTGCCGTAAGGGAGCTAAAGGATGCAAGGAACAGCTAGTTATCGATGCAATAGTAGGACAAGTAAAGAAAAAGGAACGAAATTTATCAGTAGCTTGGGTAGATTATCGGAAAGCATATGAATCCGTTCCTCACAGTTGGCTTTAAAGATCTTAGAGATTTATGGAATTCACCCGAACCCTCCTTAAAACACTGATGAATTCATGGTCTACGGAATTAGTACTCTCAGATGGAAGTCAGTGAGATCAAAGTCCATACCTATCTCGCGAGGTATCTTTCAGGGTGACACGTGGTGTCCTTTGTGGTTTTGCTTAGCAATGAATCCATTATCAAATTTGTTAAATGAATCAGGTCTCGGTTACAAGATAACAGACAAAAAGAAAGTTTTGCTTACAATCAACCGATGTATATGGATGACCTGAAGTTGTATACCAGCAATGATTTGGGAGCTAACAAGCCTATTGAATATTACAGCCTCATTCAGTAAAAATATCCAAATGCAGTTTGGAATGGAGAAATGCGCTACCATGAAGGTGATCAGAGGGAAAATTCAGGACGTGCCATCAACTTTCAATCTTTTTGGAAGTGAAGAACCAATACAGCCTTAGGACCGACACTCCACATATAAACACCTGGGATTCCAACAAGCACTTACAATTGACAGCAAAACCAGCAAACAAGAACTAGGGAAAATTTTCAGATGCCACCTTCAAAAAGCCTTAGAGTCAGAGCTTTATGCCAAAAACAAATTTAGAGCCATCAACTCTTGATGCTTACCAATTTTGACATGCTCCTTTGGAATAATACATTGGTCGCAGACAGACCTCGATAATCTCAACATCACGGTACGCACAACACTGACAAAGCATAGAATGCATCATCCCAAGTCGGCAGTGGAACGACTTTATATTCCCAGGAAGGAAGATGGAAGGGGCCTGCTAGATCTGAAGAATTTGTGCAACAGACAGATATCGGTAATGAAGGGGTATTTCATTTCCAAGTCGGAGACGTCATCAGTATACAATGCAAATGTTGTGGCTGATAAGGGCTACTCCCCCCTGAATTTGGCAGATAACACCTTCCAGCCGAAAATCATCACAATCAATGACAGGATACAGGCATGGAAGTCTAAATCTCTCCATGGTAGATTTCCCCATTCTCTTGAGAAAGCAGATAAGGACGCATCGACGCGTTGACTACGAGATGGGTTTCTATTTGGTGAGACTGAGGGTTTCATCCACGACATCAAGGATCAGGTTATAGCAACAAATAATTACAAAAAGTTCATAGAAAAACAGATTATCTCTGATGAGAGTAGAATGTGTCATCAATCTTCAGAAACAATTGACCATTTAATTACAGCATGCCCCAATCTTGCTAACACAGAATATCTGCATCAACACAACCTGACTGCAAGTATTGTTCATCAAGAACTAGCATTGAAATTAGGTCTCCTCTCTAAAGACAAAATCTGCCCATATTATCAATACAAAGCTCTACCCACTATGGAGGATCAGCGTTACAGATTGTATTATGACATACATATACATACGGATAAAACCATCGCATCCAATATACCTGATATTGTTGTACACAATAAAGAAGAAATAACGGCACTACTTATTGAAGTCACATATCCATCAGAGCATAATATCAATAAGGCAGAATCTGAAAAAATTTCCAAATATACTCCACTGTCGATTGAATATAAAGAGATGTACAGGCTGAAGTCAGTAGATGTTATCTCGATTGTCATAACAGCAACTGGTTTGATCAACAGAAATTTGAAGAAATATTTAGAAAAGATTGGTCTAGAACCAAAGGGTATAGTTCCAAGAGTTCAAAAATCTGTGATCCTGGAAACATGTAGAATCGTTCGCACTGTGTTGAACATGAAATAGCATGGTATGAGGTTTGCCAAAGTAATGGCCCCTCATATAGGAAAAGAAACCGGATAATCCGAGAAAACAAAACATAATAATAGTAAATTCTTTAGTGTCTCACCTCTTGTATATGGATGATTTAAAATTGTATGCTGACACAGAGAGTGGAATCATATGGGACAGCTACTCAAAGTGACACGAACATTCAGCCATGATATTAAGATGGAACTTGGAGTTAGCAAATGTAAACTACTTAAGATCACCCGAGGTCGTACACAAGCTGGAAATTTACAAAACGAGAATGAAACAATAGCATATCTGGAGCCACGGAAAGTATATAAATATTTAGGCTTCCAACAATCGCGTGGAATTCCCCATAGTGATACCAGTTGTCAAAAGAGATGGAGAAGCGATTGCACAAGCTGCTGAAAACTCAGCTCTGCAGTAGAAATCTCATTCATGCATCAATACATATGCAATACCGGTGCTAACATACTCCTTTGGAATTATCAAGTGGAGTACGACTGACCTTGTTAACCTCCACAGGCTAATCAGAACGGCCATGACTAATCATCGTAAACATCCACATTCAAGCGTGGAGCGATTGACCATCCAGAGATCAGAAGGAGGTAGGGGCCTATTAGATATACAGAACCTCCACAAGTCCCAAATAGTCTCGCTAAGGAAATTTTTCTGAGAACATCAAGGAAATCTGCAACACTCAGTCGCCATAGTTGACAACTCGCAATTCAAGACCAAGTAGTGCCAACTTTAAATTACAGGAAATTCATCATGAAAGATGGAGCAATTCATATGGACAAATGCAGAATGTGTGGCTCCACTGGTGAAACAATACAGCATGTGACGAGTGGCTGCAGTTGCCTAGCGCAGACAGAATACAGGAGAAGGCATGACAATGTTGCAAAGTAAATCCATCAATTATTGGCAACAAAAACTGGTTTGCTCGCCAATGCTGACCCATATTACAAGTACTGTCTGCAACAAGTGCTTGAGAATGCTTAGTCTGTGTTGTATTGGGATCGCTCTATTATTACAGATAAACAAGTAGAGGGTAATAGACTAGATATAACGTATATCGACCGGGTCCATAAGGAAGCCTTCCTCATTGACGATGCCATATCCAACACTCACAGCATGGCAGTGAAACATAATGAGAAATTACAGAAATATTTAAATCTATCCCATGAGATGGCGGATCAATGGAACTTGGAGAAAGTGAGGATAGTGCCCTTTATCATCTCGGCAACTGCTGTGGTTCCAAACACGACAACTAAAGCGTTCCATTGTCTCCAATTGGAAGATGAGTGTCTTTACAAAATGCAGAAATCCGTTATACTTGATACATATCGAATCATCAGAAGCCATCTTAATTTGTAGAAATTTTACATAACCAACATACATGGCCAACATACAGCACATGGCCAACATACCCGTGTGGGTCCCGCTTACCTACCAGTCAGAAAGTAGACTGTGAAAAGCAAAACCCAAATAATAATAATAATAATAATAATAATAATAATAATAATAATAATAATAATAATAATAATAATAATTCCTTCTTCTTCTAAAATCCCACTTAAATTGCAGAAATATTATTGTAGCTATTATCTCTTATGCTATTCCTATCATAACTTACAGTTTTGGCATCATCCACTGGTTCCTACC